>JAQHUG010000256.1:1145462-1207999 GCA_028555095.1 Dicrostonyx torquatus | reverse complement strand
GGAGCAGATGGGCCGGGGACAAGTGGAGTAATTGTAAATCTTTCTTTTAACAATAAAAAAAGAAGAAATTGTGAACTCCCCAGTGGAAGTTGGAGATGACTGAACAGTTGAAAGCACATGCTGCTCTTGCAAAAGACCTGTGTTCTGTCCCCATCACACACATCAGACTGATCACAAATATTTGCAATTCCAGTTCCAGCGGATCCATTGACTTCTCGCTTCTGTAGACACCTGCATGCAAATGGTGCATGGACATACACTCAGCATCACCCTCTACAAAAACCCTAAGTGGAAACAGAGAGTTCAAGAAGGAAGCAATACAGAGGTATATATAAAAAATATATAAGAGAAGAGAGAAATTTTAAACATATGTGCCTGAGCAGAGACTTCTGGCACTGGGTTATTGAGGTGAGAATATTTCATGTTTAAGGCCTGCCTGGGATACAGAGTCAATTAAAAGCCATATTACAAAAAACCAGTAGGCCCTTGTCTCAAAAGTAAAAAGCAAAACAGGACTGGCGATATAACTCAGCAGTAGAGCACTTAGCTAACATGCATAAGGTTCTAGGTTCCATCCTGAGTACTGAAAAAAAAAAAGTACCTATGGATAAAATAGATCCAAATAAATAAGAGAATAATGCAGAAGCAAAGCTTTAAGAGACAATACCTGTGAAATTTAAGAACTGATGAAAAGAAAAATTTGTCACAAATGCTCAAAACAAGAATACTATCGGTATCTTCACCATCATTATAGAACACCTAAGCAACAATACTAAGGAAGTAGCCATTAGCCTATTGATGAACTATACAAGATCTATAAAAGAAAAATTTTAACAAATAGCTAGAGAATAAAATAATTATCCTCATAAAACAGCTACCCATCTATAACTCCATACTTGGGTAGCTCCAGAGGTGTGGGCAAAAGCACCTCCAAGCCATTAAAAGAGAACTAGATACAACCAGTTCTTTATTAAAATACATACCAACGGCAACTTTTTAAACAGAGGAAAATTTTCTCCAATAGAAAATATGAACAATGAGAGAAGAAGAGCTGATAAAAATGGAGGAGCCAGGATAGAGCAGGGACAATTGGAGGAGGACTGGCCCTGTGTGGCAAGTTTGTATTCTATCTCAATAAACTTGTATTATGAAATCCTGAGCCTAGGCATAGTGGCATTTGGAGTTTGGGACTTGGGAGTCAGGACATCAGGACCCTCATGAGTAGAATTCATCACCTCAGTAAAGATGAGAGAGTACTTGCTTTTCCTTTCACTGCTCTATCACTTATAACAGAGTGAGAAGATGGGTATCTACCAGGTAGTGAACCGTCTTTACCATAAGGCAAAGAGTCAAGCTTCTTGATATGGAGTTCTCCAACTTTAAAGTGTTGAGAAATAATGTGGTTATTTAAGCTACATGGTCTCTGGTAATTTGATATTGTACCCCACACTGATTAAGATGAATTTAAATGTGTGTTCCTTAAAAAATATTGTTTTACTCTTGAGTAACATACGAAACACGAATAAAGAATAAATGCTGAACTCAAAATGTGAAATGATATGTGTTTGAAAGCTAATAAAACTTCAAAGAGTTGACCAAGGTTTGAGACTCCAGTAGCAGGATGAGGTAATGAGAAGGTTTAGGAAATGTTGTAATAGGGAAGACATCAAAAGAAAAAAAAATGTGCCCTCCATCACTCCCTGTGAATGGCCTCCCCCCCCCAAATGAGCTACTACTGATTCTGGGCATAAATGCTTAGATCACCCCACACAGTCCTTCACTGGATGGAACTAGTGTACCAGGCGCTTTTCTGCATCTCAGCTGGGTCCAAACCAAAGGTGTAAAGTTTGGTATAGATGCTCAATCCTTAATACTTCAAGGTGTATAAATTTAGCCCATCTATAGCAATTACAGTGATAATTCAGAAGTTTGGATTAATATATTTGTACTTACACAACACACACACACACAAATATGGCAAAAACAACTGGGAATGAAAAGGCTATTAATTTGAGAGTAGAAAGAAAGACATAGAAGTAGTTGGAAGGAGGGAACTTAGGAGGGGCTAGTTGAAGGTAAGGGAAAAGAGAAAGTGATCTAATTATATTTTTAATTAAAAACAAAGTATAACACTGACCAAGAAAACACCACATAGTTACAATTTAGCTGCTATAATTAAGTAAACAAACAATGGAAATCAATGCCTCCCAGGCAAGGGGAGAACACTGCTATTCAAGGTCACCCAGAATTTGTTTGAACTCATTCAGAAGGTTTCATAGGATGAGATTTCTCTATACCAAAAGCCTCTATTATGTATCTAAAAGAGTATTTTGTTAAAAATGTGCAATTATATAATAATCTCAAACATGAGAAAAAATAATAATAAAACGCGTGGAAGTGTCCAGATGGCAGGCACTACCTGGGTCTGCATGTGGCTCTATCCCGGCCTGGCCTGGGTAACTCTTGCTGTTTGCAGGGACCATGCTTTCCTGTTTCCTTGTTAAGGTTAGAAATTTATTTACTTACTTACTTTGTTTTTATATATTTCCAAATTTGGATTTTTCATTTGCTCAGGTTGTAAATTCCACAAAATAACTTTACGACAGTTTTGTGCAGCCAATATCCACCCTCGTATATATCTGTATATTTATGCTCACCACCTTCTTCCTTTTTAACTGAAATTTCATGTTTCTTTTGGGCTTATTTTTCTATATCCAAAAGAGGTCACTAATATTTTCTTATTTAGTCATATGTTTTAGAAAACACAAATAGTACCTTAGAGATATTTGGCTATAAGCATCTTTATCCTCACCCTCACAATTTATAAAGAATGTGTTTAGGGTATTATATATCTGTTAGACAGTGTGTGTGTGTGTGTGTGTGTGTGTGTTTGTGTGTGTGTGTGTGGTGTGCATGTGGTATATGTGTGAAGGCCAAATGATGGCATCAAGTGTCTGTCTTCCATTATTTTTCTCTACCAAAACTTTTGAGACAGGGTCTCTTTCTGAACTTAATTCTCATCCACTGGCCAAACTGTGTGGTCAAAAAACTCTAGGTTTTGCCAGTCCGTACTGTTGAGATTGCAGATTTGCACTTCCTGGGGCTGGCTTTTTACTGGCTGCTGGCAGTTGAATTCAGACACCCATCTTTGCATTGCAGATACTTTACCTAGTGAACTGCCTCCCCAGCTTCCATATTGGATGCTTAACTGGCAATGGCAATGGCTGTAATGGATTCCTATATTGTTTCCTCTGTTTTCTTACATTTATTAATCATAGTCATTTTTGTTGTATTCTCAAATTGTCAGGGGCCATGTGAGTTACAGCAGGTAACAACAATTCTTCAGATGTCAGCTTACCAGAAGAATGGTATCTGATGGAGGTTAATTCTGTCCAGACAAGACAGAACTGTTGACTCTTGAAACTGTTGTTTATATTTGCTAAAGCAGTTTTTTGTGTCTCCCCAGTACCTACACTGTAGTGTGTAATCTTATGTGATGTGTATATGCGATCTCATGACTACATCTCAATGCTGTGGACACATATATTTGTGGGTGGTCAGGAAGAGGACTTTTCATTTAGTATATGGTTTTGAAACATAAAATATATATAAGGACATGCTTCATAGCTAGATCTATTTGTCCCATGAGGACTGTAGCCACTTAAGAGCCTGCTTTGTTCCTTTTGGCTCAGACTAACAGCACACAATTAGCTCACTTTCACCTCAGAGCAAGTTCAAACTGGACTAGAGGTTTGTTGTAAATAGATCATGAGTTTGAAACTTTGCAACTCAAGGTCAGAGTTGCAGATGTCCAACCAAGGTTACCAAGAAAAGCTTGCCAATCCTCTGCTTGCCAGTCTACTAAAAAAGACCTATGTCTCAAAGCTTGTTTCACTGTACCCCTGCCCTCTGGACAGTCTCACTTCTGCAAGTCAGTGGACCCTTGTGTTGCCATGGCAATGGCTCAACTCCCTATTGCTTGCCCTAGGAATGTGCTTTTGACAAAGGAAGGAAAATTTGGGGTTTTTTTTTAATTGCTTCAAAGCCCCTGGGAGAAAGAAAGTTTTGAGACTAGAGAAGAAACTAGGAAGAATGAGAAGAAGGAAAGGAGAATTAGAATAGAAACAGAAGAATAAAGAGATTTCCTTGGAACAGCATGCAGCGAGAGTTTATTCATTTGCCCTCAGATAGCCAGAGAAGAAAGGTCACTTTGCTTCTAGTAGCTTCTAATCTGAACCTTGAGAAGGCATTGAGGCTGGCCCTTAAATAGCCCTCTTTATAAAACTGCATTTATCTGATGATCAGCTTCTTTTGCCTGTTTTTTTTTTTCTGGACATTGGTATGAAATCCCATTTCTTAATGTTTTTCAGACTGAATGCCATTCATAAGATGCAGAGCAATTGTAATGGCTCTGTCCAACTCTGTTTTGTTCCAGGGAGGATGCTGCCTCTAAAGATGAAGCTGGCCAAGTTGTAACAACAGAGATGAGGAAAATGCACTGGCTCAAGATGCATTTAGGACACAGAATAGACAGGACCTGATAGTGTAAGCTGGGAATCCAGCAAGAGACCACGAGGGATCAGAGCAGTTCCTCAGCATCCTGGCTCAGATCGCTCAGCAGTTTAAGGGATGATTTTGTTTGGGGTGTGGTACAAACCAGAGTCCTCTTTTACACCTGTAGATTTAAATCATGTCTCTGCTGGGCAGAGCATATAGATTTTTTTATTTTGAATATCAGGGTGGAGTAGGTTTGACTCTCCAGTCTCTCAGCCCTTTGAAACTGACTTCTAATAAAGGGTAGATAGTTTAACAATTAAAAGTTACTGTCTTGCAGTAAGTGTGTTTTTCTTCAATTAGTGCGGTCTGGCTTCATGCCTTCCCTTTAATGATTATGTGGAAGTCTGTTCCCTACCGCCATCTGTTCCTGCACAGGAGGGCATGATAACTGCGGTTTGATTTAAAATGGGGGCTTATTGGCCACATCTGTTTTCTTAGTTTACAGTTCTTAAATTTGCCTTGCTTGGGGTTGAAAGCAGTACTTTGGAGCAGGAAGTGTGGTAAAGCTGTCCACATCCACCATACCTGCTTGGAGACAAGCTCCCGTTTTGGTCATATAGTACTCTAGGGTTTTCTCTTTGACACTTTCTCTGCAGGAGTAACAATTAAAACACTTCATAGATTTTTACATATTTCATTTGTAAATAACATCTATCACCTACCCAGTTCTGTTGGAGTTGATACACGATAGCTTAGTATTTCAGAAACTTTTCAGAAATTAGCTCTCAACTCATTAAAATCACTATTGTGAATGATGAACTTTTGCAAATTCTGAATTTCTTATCCTTAAAACTAATTTTCTTCATATGTAGAATTTTGACTGAAAATGTGTATTCTTTGTAAAATGCCCAATGTGCTTTGGTTATGATAGAGCCTTGATCTCCAGTTTACTCTCATGCTGCTCCCACTTTCTCTTCAAATGGTCATTCTCTCTTCCATTCTCAGTCTTTCTACCTCACTTCTTCTCTCCGTTGAGAAAAATGTTTGAGAAAACCTCTACTTGCTTTTAAATTAACTTCTTTTTTAAATCTGTAAGATTAAACCAAAGAAACGTAAAATTCAATTCTTAAAGGCAAGATGCATCAGAATGCATCTTTTCATTTACCCATGTGTTCCTTAGCCTCTGCAATAGCCATTACTACATAGTAGGCATCCACTGTTCTAAATGAAAGAGTAAATGGATGAAAAGATGCTGTGACCTCTGATTGTTTATCATTTCAGGAAACTGGGTACTGGAATCTTTCTAAACACTTGGGCCAGGCCCTGAATTAATTTCATTCTCTTTCTTTCTTTCTTTCTTTCTTTCTTTCTTTCTTTCTTTCTTTCTTTTCTTTCTCCCCCCTCTTCTTTTGTGAAAGATTGTCAATGATTTATTTTCAAGTTTAAAGGAATAATATAAAGATTACAAATAAGAACAGGTAAGCATAACACAAAAGTGACTCTGTTTAATTTTTATTGCACATGTCACCTTCTCAAAGGAGATATACTTGATATATACTAGTGTGGAAAATATGCTTTTTTCTACTATGTTTATGTGTGTGCTCATTGTTCATGAGCATGTAGAGACCAGAGGCTGGCATTGGGTGTATTCTGTTTTGGTTTTGTTTTATTTTTTCTACTTATTTACTTTTTTGAGAGAAGTTTTGTCACTCAACCTGAAGTCCATTCTTATGGCTATTTTGGCTGTTTAACAAGCTCCTGGGATTTACTTGTCTCTGCCTCTAGCCCGTACTTCATGCTGGACTCAAGGACATGTGACAGTGCCCAGCTTTCATGCCTGTGCTGGGGACACAAAGACTTGGACAATAAACACTCTACACACAGACCCTCCCTACAGCCACATGTTTATATATTTTATTGCAGCATGTGAAGACTTTACAAAAACCAACCAGAAACTCTGGCATAAGGAATCTTTTTGGACACATAAGGAGAACATTTCTCATCTACTTTATTTAATATGTATTAAATTCTCAGTGAACTGTCAGCTGAGAAGTATTGCTTTGGATCAAAGGTGTTTGATAATTTTTTTTCTTTTATACGTGGCCCAGTGCCCTTGACTAGGTTAATGGCCTGGATCCTCTCCTTTAGTCCTTGTCAGGGAACATGCTCCCAGGGATGAATGAAAACTACAATATAAAAACCTGACCATGAATGAAGGCCACATTCAAAGAGCGTGTTGCGAGGCTCCAGAGAGAAGTCACACGACTTCTCAGGAGAGGAATGTATGTCCCTGTGAAGGCCAAAATAGATGAACTTTGAGGAAAATTGAATTTCTGGTAATTAAATTTAAGTTCTCTGTAGTTTTACAAGAAGAGAATTTGATTACATTATTGAAAGATATAATGGCTGTACATTGGTTATTTAAATACTGTCAAGTATTAGTTTGATGTGTTTGACTGAAGGGTCTTACACAGCTGATAATAAGTTACTCTATTGTAATATTATCTGATAAGTGTAACTTTAAATGGAGAGCTCTCTTTCCAATTAGCTAGAGCTGACCACAGACAAAACTATAATCTTCTTTGCTGCATCTCTAGCAAGATTCTAGTCTACACACAATACTGGTGATAATCCTTTATATGTGCCAGACACTATTTTCAGGTCATTGGATAAATTCATCTCCATAAGCTTTTACCATTTTAAAGATGAGAAAACTGAGACAGAAAGTCAAACCAGCTCAAAGACCCAGAGCTGTGTCTGTTAGAATAGAGCTTACAATATCATATAATTTTGTGTCCTATTTCTTTGCTTTATTAAAATATAACTATATTTCCTTCCATTCCCTAACCTTCTCACAACTCTTCTCATAACTTGACCTCGACTCTATTAATTTCATTGCTCCCTCTTCTTTGTTATTGTTACATATATGTTTAACATATATACAAAATACAGATACACAAATATATAAATGCATCCTGCTGAGTCTGTTCAGTATTGAATGCACAGGATTTCAGAACTGTTTCATATCGGATAACTAATTAGGGGATTGCTCCTGGGGAAAGACTACATTTCCAACTCTCAGTGTCCTTTAGTTGTCTGTAGTTCTTTGTCTAAGAGTAGAACCTATGAGATTTTCCCTTAGCAAGTCTACCTGCATTTTCCTGATTCAGGTCTTGTTTAGGCAGCTATATTGTTAAAGTATCATGGGTAATGTTTTCCTGTTGTTTCTATGAAACAGACTTCCTGATCCATTAGTTCTTACAATCTTTTCACTGCCTCTTCTGCCATGTTTCCCCAGCCTTAAGTGCAGGAGTTGTGTTGTACCTGTACCCATTAAGGCTCGACACCCACGATGAATTGTTTTCTGGATTTTGACCAGGTGTGGTTTTCTCTAATGGTTCATGTCTATGCAAAATGAGTTTCTTTGGTGAGGGTTGGGGGCTACAGTTGTTTGGGGGTATAAAGATATGTATTTAGAATCAAGTTAGGAATATTATGCTGGTTTAGTTAAGTGTGGTTATAACTTCTATTCTAGGATAAATAATCTCACTGGGCTTGGGCAGTTGGCTATATTTCTGGTACCAGTCATGATATCCCCATGTTGAGAAGGCCTTACATCCAATTAGACAGCTGTTAGTTACTGTCACAATATGGGCACTACTATTGCACCTGTAAGGATTCTGGTTATTATGGTTTATAAGCTTCATAGCAGGGTAGGACTATTGGAAAGTACCTTTTGGGACTATGGAAGCTAGATTTCAAGAAGGAGATTTTATGGTCAGATCCAACTCAGATATGCTGAGTCCTCCATCCAAAGTGCATCACATCTTGAGCAATTGGGACTTCAACCTCTGAGAGGCAACAAATAGGCTGTATTGTTTGAGGAATCCCTTGGAATCTCCTGATCATCAAGTTGAAAGTTTTTAGTACCTGGGACTAGGGATTTTACTAGACATGGGGAGGCATTGCTAGTACAAGTAACTTAATTTACTCTAAAGTATATATGTTTATGTAAATGTATATGTTTAAATGTATTATATACAATTTTTGGTAAATAAAACACAATATTATTTCTTATGGCTTCTAAACACCATTCTTTGTTATATTTTTCTCTACATCTTTCTCCTTCTGAATTGACCTCCCTTTTCCCCAATTAAAGCCTCTCCCCATGATTTTCCAATTTCCTCCTTCATATTGCTCATCTTAAATAAATAGTTGTTATCTTTTTGGGCTTTTATTTCCCAACCTAATATACCTGTTTTGAGGCACTCATAAATACAAATGTATTTGTAAGACTTCACATCATTAATCAAAGAGAATGCTGTTAAATTTGTTGGAGAAACGATTCCATAGTTGACAGGAATGAAGGAGGATGGAGAGCCTTACACTACTTGGATTTCTGCTTGTTTCCAAAACACTCACCTGTCAGACTTAAAGTCTATTATTAACAAGGGTCTATAAAAGATTCATGAAGTTTACTGTTGTTGACACTTCAGGGCTCAGCCTAAAGGATTATTTATTCAACCTAAGATTATTTATTGTGGGTCATTAATTGGCAACATTCATATATTATTCTGTTTACTTGGTTTTGTTTCTCAGAAATGAATTATGATCATGAGCTACCTTAACTCCTTTTCTGAAGGGTCCAATCGAGGTTTAACATAAATATCTTTATACATATATATATTCTTCTGTTGAAGCTTGAACGATTGTTCTAGGTGGTTACAAGTCATGCAAGACAAATTTGTAGGCTTACTTCCAGAGGAACTTCTCTTTTGCATCTGGCAATCATTTAAAGGCTTTGTAGTTCCTTTATGTGCAGCTCAAATTGGAAATTTCTGCCCTAAGAATGCTTTTTATTTTTCTTGTTTGTATCTCATGGAGATTATTGAATTTTGTGCTGTCTTGATTCTACCTTTTGATATTTACAGGGCCCATTAATATGCTTGTGGTTCATCCCTTAGACCAGTGGTTCTCAAGCCTTGCTGATGCTAGGACCCTTTAATGCAGTTCCGTAGGGCATGGTGACCCCCCAACCATAAAATTATTGTGTTGTTACTTCACTGTTGTAATTTCGTTTCTATTATGAATTGTAGTGTATCAGATATGAATATGATATTCAGGATATCTGATATGGGAATATGGAGGGGTTGTGACCCACAGATTGAGAACCAGTGCCTTAGACCATTCATGAGAATTTCATTTCTACCATAAGACTAACTGTACGTGGGTAACCATAATTGGATTAATAGGCTCAGGTGGCATCAACGAAGGCTATGTATGATGAGGATGAGAAATCTTGATATAAGCTTGTGTTATCTTAGCTGAAGCAACAAAGCACCATCTTAAGTAGGATTGGAATAAACTGATAGTGAAAGATTCAAAGCTGTGGTCATGAATACTGGCACTCAGAGAAGAACAACTCCGGGAATTTGGCAACCTTCCTTAAATCTGGTTATCCACAGAAATAAAATGCAACTATTGTCTTTCATTACATAGGTTTTCATTGCCAGTGAGACTGTTTTTTTATAATAAAACAAAAATAAGACTAGTAAATATTTTATAAACTACTGTTTTTTTATATGCCCACTTTTCTTCAACACTGTATTGTTTTAGATTGGAGGTACTTACTTTTTTTTTTTTGATTGTTTAGTTTTTGAGTTAAGTTCTCACTAATAACACTAGTTGGCTTGGAACTTGCTATTTAGACTGAACTGTCCTCAGACTCTCAGAGATTTTTCCTGTCTCTATTTCCCAAGTGATGGATTAAAGGTGTGAAGCTGTGTGCCAACCTACCCAGCTTCCCCCAATCTCTTTTCTTTTCCATCTCTAACATGGATCTGTATGGTAGGGCATACATTTTCTCCTAAAGTTGTCATCAAATCTAAAGTGTTCTAATACTCATGACACCAAATTCTAAACAATAGGAAATTTGAGAGAGAGAGAAAAAAATTGTGTGTGTGGAAAGAATCATACAGAGGGATATCACAATGGGCACATACTGAATAACGTCTGTCATTTGAATTTGAAATTTCCTTGAAAAACCTGTGTACTTGAACACTTGGTTTTCAGAGGGTGGCACTTTTTGGGAAAGCTATGGCAACATTAGGAGGTAAATCATGGCTAAAAGAAGAGGTTTCTGAGGGTAGGGCTTGAGGCTGGTTCTACTTCCTGTTCCCTCTCTGCTTCCTGAGAATAGATGAACAAGAAGGCTTACTCCTGCCTATGCCTATACGCTTTCCTTCCCTGTTGGCATGTCTTCCCTGCCATGGTGGAATGACTCTCTCAAACTATAAACTGGAATTAAACACTTCCTCCCTTACATCAATTTTTGTGAGTCTTCAAATGTGAAAAATAACTAAAATATGTTCTTTAAAACAAGAAAGAAATTTCAGAGGATTTATCCCTATAGCCTCTGTAGTTATTCCTTCTTTCATGGAAGAAGATGGGCTTCTGGAGAGCAATGAGCAGCGTTGTTTTCTCCACCCGGAGGAGATGGAAATCTTCACTTCGGAAACTCTGAAAGTTTAGAAATCATTATCATCTTTTTGCCCTTGGATTGAGGAAAGAGGTGGGATATACCAAGCATGAACTAGCTAGGTCAGTATCAACACACAGAAAAATAACGATACAGTTATTTTAAAATGTATCCTGCCCCATCTTAAGGAAGCAGGGGGAGGGCGGTGGGGTAGTGGGGGAGCGGGAGGGCCGGGAAGAAGGGGAGTAAATGTAAATTTTTCTTTTAACAATAAAAAAAGTAAAAAAATATAAAAAAAAGTCTTCAAGCCTAAATGTTTAACTAAAAGGCATTGAGGAATCAGAGGGCTTTTACTCTGTAGCTGGAGAAAGTGGAGCCTTTGTCCTTAAACAATAGAAGATGTGGTCTGTGCTGTGTTCTCTGCCAAGCCATGTTGGCAGAGAGGTGAAAGCATTCAAATAACTGAGATTTTTTAAAAGTGTTTACTTAAAGCTGCTGAGAAGTCACCTTTGAGCTGGGAGAAAACCAGGGCCGATATTTAAACTTCTTGTCAATCCAATTAATGAACTTTTATATATAAGCTTGATAGAAAGTCAGCATCTAGGGTGTGAGGCACAATTCCCAGGGATTATTGTTGAGGAGGTATGGCAGTTCAGCAGAAGTTACAGAGCAGGCATTAAAGCAGGCTGGATTCTTGAAAGTGTGAGGCTCTCCAAGGCTCTGAAGAGTCAGCTGGAGATTAATTCTTGGCTTTTATTGGAAGTATTAACCTCTTGAAGTCAAGTACCTCTGAGATGAAATTCCCACAATGGAAGCTGAGTTCTCATGTTGAACATGGAAAAGGTAGTTCTAGTCAATGCAGGTGCTAAAATAGAGCTAATAATGCTAAACTTTAATATCCTAGGAGCTGAAGACATGGCCTAGCTTTAAGGGCACTGACTTTTCTCTGAGAGGACAGAATTTGCAAGCATCCATGTTAGGATGTTTGCAATTGCCTGTAACTCTGTCTCCATGGGATATGCTCCTTCATGCATGTGTCCATACACACATACCCATATGAATAAAAATAAAATTAAAAAGACTTAATATCCTACTTCTATGTTGATCATGGCTACATTTCTTGTTCAAGAATTTTTACAATTACGAAGAATATTTTGATGTCACATCTCTTTATAGTTAGAAGTCAGGTTGATCATTTTGGTTATTATATAACCATCACGTTTGAAATGACCAATCCTTTATCCCACTCAGTATGTATTGTTCCCATAGTCTCTAGCCCAGTTTGGTTCATGGTCCTGGCCTTCTGTCCCAGCTTGATAAATGCTGTACCTCCTGGTCCATCCACTCTCCCTCCTCTCCTAAGCCTAACTTGAGTTGTGTACCTTGAGTATCAGCCTGACAAGGTTCAGCTGGAAGTCTCATTTTCATGTTCTGTTGACTACAGTTGAATTGCATTCACTCCATCCCCTCCCCTCCATCAAAAAGTAACACTGAGTTTCTCAAGAATTCACCTATTTATTCTTAATACCGGATCTGAAGTCAACCAAACTTGGGCAACAGCCAAAACAGAACCAAACTTGCACTCAATAATGAAATGAAGAAAACAGATTTTTCTTTAGAGATTGATTTTGTGTTTCAGCTGGAATCTTGTTAAAAATTTTTTATATGTTTCAGGGGACTTTTTGTTTGTTTTAAGAAAGTAGGTTCAATAATTTACAATATTTACTGAATTTAATGTTTATTCTTGATGGCTGCCCGGTGTAGTGGTATATGCTTGTGATTCCAGTGCTCAGGGAACTGAGGCAGAATGATCATGTGCTTAAGGACATCTTGGGCTAAGTAAACGACATCCTTGCAACTGACCAGCTCATTCAGGGTACTGGTACAGACAGGATAGGGTCTCAGAAATAGGTGGGTAAGGAGTTGACTAATGACAGACAGACACAAGACTCAAAGGAATTGCATCTGAATGTGTCTTTACTAATCATGAGGCTTATCCTTCATACAGAAAAATTGCTTAACAGCATGTGTTGTTTTTTCATGTGATACAGATTATTCTTAGAACCATTATATCAGTTACATGAGAATAGAATTTCATTAGACAGATGTCCCCAGTGCGAATCTGCGGTTGGTAATGCTAGACATGGCTTGGCATTAGTTTCGATATAAATCTTTATCTAGGCTATGAGTTCCTGGCATTTTGAGCTAAGGGCAAACATTGTGGTTAACAGTCACACAGTCTACAGTCTTTTTATGTTTCTGCAATCTATGCAGAAGAACTTGTTTCCTTCTCCTTCTCCATATTTCTAACTCCTTTTCAAACTCCTCAAAGTGTTTGAAACCAATCTCAAGATGTTACAGGCATTTATTTCTCTATCCTATCCTTATCCCATTTTTGATGAATTATTTGCTTATTTAACTTTGCCTTTTGTTCTTCATTTACTAAGCACCAGATTAAACCTGGAAACCTTTTTGCCTTGAATGTTAACTCATCTTTCTCCATTATCATCATATCCTCCTGTATATGGCAATGGCTCATCAGTGGACTCTGGAAACTTAAGCATACTGTCTTCCTTCCAGAAGAAACCAGACTATATTTCTTAGAACATAAGCTGGTAATGCCAAAAGTGGGGCTCCAGTGCATGAAGCACAGCACACACACACACCTTCTCTTTGTGGGCACTCTCTCTTGAAACTTGTGCCACAGCCTACATGAGAGATCACACAGACTCTGCAGGAGGTGATGTGGCACACCCTGTCTCTAAATAATTAATTAATTAAAAACATAAACAGAAAATGACCTAATGGCTTTCAAAATCTTGTTATATGACATTTTAGAAATTACATAAACTTGACTATAGAGACTTAGCTAAGAAAGTAATTGCAGACATGAAGTCATGAGTAGTGTATGATCTTGGTATAAACGTCTTAAATCTTTCTCATTTTCACATTTGTCCTTAGAGAAATGTATCAAATTGCTTACGTCTATAACTAGGAAGAGAAGGATTTCCCAGCAACAAGGAGAGAATAATTATATGGAAGATTACTCCTATGCTGGTCTGCTTCAAAGAATGAGACAGATGGATGTGAGCTTGCAGACAAAGAAGCAAGCTGTGACATCTTTGCTGGAACAACAAAGTGTAGCCCTCCAAATTATTTTTGTGACCTGCTGAATTTATTTGTTGCTTCATAATTTCTCCACTGTGGGAAGGTCAGTGACTCTCCTTTGTCCACAGACTGAGCTCATCACTCAGGTAAGTGGTTACCATGTACATACATGGGTCCTGGCTACAGCACCTCAAGGCTGAGGTTGGTTCCCTCTTTACCTTCAGCGCCTCCTTTAATATTGTGGTTCGGATACACAGTATGTCCCCAGATGGCTAATTGCTGATGACATGGTCCTAATAACCGTGTTATTAGGTTATTAGATCAGGAGGGCTCCATCCTTGGGCTAGTGAAAGACAGTTCTTAGTTGAAGGCATTGGCCACTGGTGCATGCCTTTGAAGCAGATGCTTTGTCCCCACCCTTCTCTGCTTAGAAGCTCTTTCATCGGCAGTGTGTTCTAGCAACCATGTAGCTCTGCTTTACCCCAGTCCCAAATCAAGGGAGCCAACAAAACTTGAATGGAAATCTCTGAAACTATAGCCTCAAATCTTCGCTCTATTGAGTTGCTTTTCTCAATTACCTTATCATAATGACAAACGCCCCACCAACACATCTTTTATTCTCCATCTGCCCTTTTCAATGCAATCTTTTCTTTTTCTGCCCCCATTCCTGTCTCATACCCTCCTTTCTGCTTCTTGCATTTATAAAACAGATTCTATATCCTTGACTTTTGTTCTTCTTGCATGACTTTGTAGTTTGAGTTAAAAGTTATATTTTGGGTGAACATTCAGATTAGGCAGAGAATTTTTTTTTAAAATTTCTTCTCCATACTTTTTAACCTAGAGTCATATAGAAAGGATTTTCTGCTATTATCTTTAGTGCACAGTAGAATGTTGAGAGGTTTTCCTTGTTATTATTTTTACCATTTCTTATTGGTAGAAGCAATGGTACATTGGGTATAGCAGTTCTTCATTATATGTGGCTGCATGTTTCTGGTAGGCTCTCAAACTCAAAATACTTCCTTCATTTTCCATCACTTCATATGCAATCATGTTATCTGCCTCCTTTTTCTTTTTTCTTTTTTTTTTTTTTTTGTTTTTTTTGACAGTGTTTCTCTGTGGCTTTGGAGCCTGTCCTGGAACTAGCTCTTGTAGACCAGGCTGGTCTCGAACTCACAGAGATCCGCCTGCCTCTGCCTCCCGAGTGCTGGGATTAAAGGCGTGCACCACCACTGCCCGGCTTCTGCCTCCTGTGATAATCATTGATATCCATAACTTACCCTTTTTCTTGGTAGATGGGCTAGTTACAGGGAACATCTTAAGAATATGCTTAGTCTGATCATGAGTTTCTAAAGGCTGTGATAAAGACCCAAAAGGCAGGACTTACCTACCCTTTCCTTCCTCTTGAACTGTTGGAGTAGTTAAGCAGAAACCTCCCTAGGAATTCAAAATAATAGGGCTCTCAAGTACAGGCAAATGGCTAGGTAGCACGTGTGCCTGCATTAATGCAGGTCCTCTTGCTGGATTTATAGAGAGCGTGAAAAGTTTCCTTTCCATAGTCTACTGAGTCAGAACCTACTTCCTGGAGGAATAGGACACTGTCTTCCCATTATTAATGGTGTGGGTACTTGAAACCACATTTAGCAGTTGGCTCATGTTCTCATTTGGTTAGGTCCAAGTAGATTAGAGGAAGTTTGAGTTATCTGGATCTCTATAAAACTTAAAAGCTTCTTAAGCACTTATGTAGATCCTTATCTGTGGCTGTTGTAAATTTCTTGTGGGCTAAGATTATATATTACTCTCTTTATCCCCTAAAACTTCTGAGGACTTATTCATTAGAGATTCTTGATTTGTTGAACCGAGTAATAGGGCTTGAAACTGCTTAAGTACTTACATGTGCCTGGCAATGTTGTAAATGCCCCATATGGAATAAATCATGTAATTCACGTGATAATCCCATAAGGTAGCTAAGTTATTATATATATTATATTATATCAGAATGAGGACACAGGATCAGAGAGGTGACATAGCTTTCTCAAAGTCATTCTTTTAGGAAGTGTCACAGTCGAGCTTTGAAATCAGGCACTCTGGTTGTAGCATGTTGACCGTGGGGGTATTATCTTTCAGAAAAATAGCAATAAGATTACTGACAACAAAATGATACTTGAAAAACAATCTCCATTTAGTCTTTGTTATGATTCTTTTACTGTTTGCTTGCGTTTGCCTTGATTGCTCCAGTAGCGCAATGGAAAGTAAAATTAAACACCTAGTGTCTGTCTGGAAGAGGTCTTGAGAAACCAATTTATCGGGTTATTTTCCAAATATGTATAGTGGATAGTCTCACCTTCTCAGGGTTCAGAGTACGTTTGTGTGTACATTGTGGTGTGTGTGTGTGTGTGTGTGTGTGTGTGTGTGTGTGTGTGTGTGTGTGCATGCAGGGTAGCTATTGTGGACCTTAGAAGGAGGATGTGGTGCTTCAGGGACTGTCCTTCACACCAGCCTTTTATGTGATATTGAAGTAAGGCTTACTTGCTTAGACGATCATTCAAAGCCCAGACAGAACACCATGCAAATTGCAATGAGGAACTGAAATTTCAATGGTTTCCGACCTCTTGAGTTGGATGTTTCAGTCATTCCCCACTTTAAGTGAACCTTTAGAGCTAACTATGCAATCTTATGGCTTTAGCAACTAAGTAAAAATAAATTCAAATAAAGATGAGCATTTTTAAAAGAACTTCATAAACAATCCACACAATTGTCAACAGCTCAGAAATTACAATCCAAGGTGCAGAATGCATTTTCAAAGGAAGGCAGTTAAAATGCCAGGTGTTAGCAAGGAAGGTGCATCCTGCGGTGTCTACAAATCATGCTTTGTCTTTCTCTTCTGCACCTGAAATGCTCAGGCTATAAAATCAGGATATGTCCTTGCAACTTCCTCCAGCTTCCATAGATCAAGGCTCTGATTCACATATTTTCTTTGCACCCGTGACCACCTCAAGGTTCCTCTTTCTTGCTGTACTGTGTGTGTATTATATACCACTGTTTCTGTAATGTAGTGGAAAGTAATGTGGGGAGAATGACCATCTCTCTAGATATTGAATTCATAGGTCCATAACCTATAAAAGTTCTCAGAACTTTAAGGACAAATGAATAGTTCTTAGGTACCTCTAGAGACACATAAGACAAAGTGGTAACATTTAATAGCGGGACAGGTTAAGTTTTAGAATGGAAAGGATTTCAGAAAGTTCTTTTTTTTTAAGTGCTATCACAACAAAACAAGGAAGAATTAAAGACCAGAGAATAGATATATTTAAAGATTAGAAATAAGTTGAATATGCATATGTTCTCAATAACTGAACCAAATAGCTTTGGAGGGTTTGGTTAATTTATGTTAGTGGAAAAGAAATGCAAAAATAAATTTGTAATGTTCAATGTCCTTTAATTTCCAGTCTAGATCTATTTGGGACTGAGACAACAAGTTGAGCATATTATTGCCTGTGCCCTGGCTTGGAGATTCACCAAGTCAATCCATTAGAACGATTTCTGGAAGAACAAGCTGTGAGAGACACTTTAAGAATGATTTCTTACCTCCATACACCAATTGTTCAATAATTTTATTTCTGTTTCATATGGAACACACACACACACACGTTTATAGGGAATTATAAGAAATAAGGTATTTATTGCTTGATGCTATAGGGACAATATTTTTTTCAATTTTTTGAGTTTGTTTCTAAATAAACAAATATTAAAGCAGGAAGAACAAGAGAATAATTATAAAAACAATTCTTAAATGCTCTGTCCTTTTGGTTGAGGAAAAATGCACTGGTTAAAATGTGTCTTTGTAATATATGTCATTTTAAAAGTCCTTGTCTCTGATACAAGCCCATCACTCTAAGTTTTACCTTTAAGACACTGTATACTTTGTCTGGAAATTGAATTCTGCTACTTTTAAATTAGCCATCATTAAGCGATGATTGATAATTGAGCAAGAAAGGTCATTCCCATTGCCACCTTTCTTTGTGGCGTGATAATTTCCAAGCCATCTGTTCTTTGGAATATTTATGTGGTGGTAATGAAGAACTCTTAGGTTTTTTTTTTTTCCAGAAACCTCTGAGCTCAGCCAAAGTTCCTAAAAGTACATCTAACAGACACCAGACTCCATGCACAAGGACGAAGATGGATGGTCAAGAGGGAAGTCCCCCATTGTTTAGTTAGATACCTTTTGCCTAAACTATGAGCTCTGTTCCTAAGTGTACTTACTTTGTCTACAGGTAATTCTAAAGCTTCATAATTTAACTGGCAGAACCTCATTGTTAGTGATAATATAACTATAATTATCATCCTACATTAAAACCAAGCTACCATACAAAACACTACAAAAACTTTTGAAATGTTGAAACATAATAAATAGTAAATGGTTTAAGAATGTGGGGGGAAGAAGACCCAACTTTCCCACCCGTCCAAAAATTAAAAAAGAATATCTAGAAAAAATAAGTTCAAACAACTGGAGCTAATTTTTGTTCATTATCTCATGTTTTATGGTCAGCATTTCAGACTGGAGGTTGACAAACACCACTTACCCCAAACCACTTGGCTGTGTCAGATGAAGAAGATGTTGGAGAGATTTCTGGTCTGCTATGCTTTGAATCAACATTTGGCCAATGTTGAAATGCCAAGGGGGGGGGGGTGCAGCTGCGAGCAGGACCAGACTCGCCAGTGCATCCGGCAGACTTGCAAGCTGTGTGATTATAACAGTGCCTGGCTTTAATTTTCTTAGTTTGACAAAATTTGACTGTCTCTGGCAGAGCAGTCTGTCCATTTGACATTTTTTGGCCGCAGCAGAATATCAAGAACAATAACACGGCAAGGGAATTGACAGGTTGATCAGGGTTCAGTAAGAGGAGATCTTACATGAACCCATGCAGCATTCTGGGGGAAAGGATTGGATTTTTCTTCCCTATTAGTGAACTTGGTGTTCAGGTTGAATTCTCAGCTCCCACGTGGCTTCATATGTTTGAAGAAAAGAAACTTCTTTTGGAAGTGTGCCGGGGGGGAGGAGAATATGGATTCTTCACAAATATGATGAAGCCTACAGAACATCTCCATTATTTCCCATTGTTATCTTCCTCTGCAAATCTGATTTGGGCATTGCCATGCATTGAAGGGATCATTGCCAACTGACTCACTTTATGAAGTCCTTTAATAGAAAGCACACAGATATGTAAAATATGTCGTGGGATTTTAAGTGTGAAGATAAGTTGGAGGGTTGATCATTTCTGCTTGTTCTGGCTTGTTTTCTCTGAGTGTCTAGACTCTAGGATTATGGTGTGAAACTTGCTTGTATTTCAGCATGAATTCAAGAAACAATGCAGAACTTGAACAAGTGAGGTAGACCATAGTGGTGATCAGCTCTGAGCCAGCAGGGCACATCCATGCAGAGCTGACAGAAAGTGACTTGTACACAAACAAGCACCCTAAGAATGGGAGGCACTAAGGTGGGAGTTACAGTACACTCACTAGCTTCTTCCCTAATATAATTTCTAATTATTGTGTACTTATAAAAATCAAGATGTAAATTATTTCTGTCTCATTCCCCATTCCACATGGTAATACTGTTTTGACCCCTTCAAAATTTTACATTTCACAGTGAGTTGATCTTGCTGAGGAGCCATACAATGATGTAATAAAAATAGCCTACTGATATAATTGAAGAAGACTCAAAAGTTCAGAGCATTTACAATTCAGTTATTGGCCAAAGTGCTTCCAGGGGATCCCCCAAGCAACCCATATTGTTGCCAAGACCAGAGGTTGTTTTTCACAAAATTGATGGCAAGGCCTTATGGCTGAAGACAACACCTATACAACTCATTGAGCATGAAGACGTCGAACTGGTGCCTGCCTGAGGCCTTCACCCCATTGGCTAGTGATGCTGCTAATTTTGACTCACATTTCCCCTGTTTTTTTTTTTTTTTATTCTTATTACAAGAAAAATTTACATTTACTTCCCTTGTTCCCGGCCCTCCCGCTCCCCCACTACCCCACTGCCCTCCCCCTGCTTCCTTAAGATGGGGCAGGATACCCTGCCCTATGGGAAGCCCAAGGCCCTCCCCCCTCCATCTCGGTCTAAGAAGATGTGCATCCATATAGAATAAGTTCCCAAATAGCCAATACATGCAGAAAAGATCGGTCCCAGTGCCATTATCATTGGCTTATCAGTCAGTCCCCATTGGCAGCCACATTCAGAGAGTCCGGTTAGGTCATATGCTCATTCAGTACTGGTCTAGCTGGACTTGATGAGCTCCCAATAGATCAAGCACACTGTCTCTGTTGGTGGGCCAGTCCCTCACGGTCCTGACATCCTTGCTCATCTTCTCCCTCCTTCTGCTCTTCCACTGGACCTTGGTAGCACAATCCCTTGCTCTGGTGTGAATGTGGGTATCTGGCTCTATCTCCATCCATCATGCGAAATTTCTATGGTGACGATTGAGATATTCAACAAAGTAACTATGGGACAAGTTCAGTTCAGGCACCCACTCCTCTGCTGCCCAAGTACCTAGCTGGGACTTCCCTGTGAATACCTGGGATCCCCTCTAGAGACAAGTCTCTTGCAAATCTTAAAATGATTCCCGTTAATGTAGATATCTTATTCCCTTTTCCAATATCAACCCTTCCTCCATCTCCACCCTCCCACAACCCCAGGCTCTCCCTGGTTCTTCCTTTCTCCCTTCTACCCCCCCCCCTTTGGGTTACCCCCTCCCCCAATCCCTACCTCCACCCCCATCACCACACCTGTGCTTCCAACTTTTGTCTGACGATCTTGCTTGCTCCTGACTTCCAGGAAAATCTATACAAGTTTTTCTTTGGGTTCACCTTGCTATTTGGCTACTACTGCAGGCTTGTAAGTTATACGCTTAATGTCCTTTGTTAATGGCTAAGGTCCACTAATGAGTGAGTACATACCATACTCATATTTTTGGGTTTGGGATATCTCGCTAAGGATGGAGTTTTCTATTTCCATCCATTTGTATGCAAAATTCAAGATGTCATTATTTTTTTCCGCTGAATAGTATTCTAATGTGTATATATTTCACACTTTCTGGATCCACTCTTTCATTGAGGGGCACCTAGGTTGTTTCCAGGTTCTGGCTATTACAAATAATGCTGCTATAAACATAGTAGCACAAATGCTTTAGTAGTACGGTTGAGCATCTCTTGGGTATATTTCCAAGAGTGGTATTGCTGGATCCTGCGGTAGGTTGATTCCCAGTTTCCTGAGAAAACGCCACACTGATTTCCAAAGTGGTTGCACAAGTTTGCATTCCCACCAGCAATGGAGGAGTGTTCCCCTTACTCCACATCCTCTCCAGCATAGGTTATCTTTGGCGTTTTTGATTTTAGCCATTCTGACAGGTGTAAGATGGTATCTCAAAGTCGTTTTGATTTGCATTTCCCTGATCGCTAAGGAAGATGAACATGACCTTAGGTATCTTTTGGCCATTCGAACTTCTTCTGTTGAGAATTCTCTGTCCAGATCATTAACCCATTTTTTAATTGAGGAATTTAGAATTTTTATGTCCAGTTTCATGAGTTCTTTGTAAATTTTGGAGATCAGGCCTTTGTCTGATGTGGGGTTAGTGAAGATCTCCCATTCAGTAGGATGCCATTTTGTCTTAATGACTGTGTCCTTTGCTTTACAGAAGCTTCTCAGTTTCAGGAGGTCCCATTTATTTATTGTTGTTCATAATAATTCTTAAAAAAGGTATTGAATTTCAGGCAGCCGAGTGGGCATAGAGGTATTCTATCACTCACAAGGTAGGATAACATAGGCTTGCTTGTGGAGAAGGTCTGGATACTACATAGAGGATCAAACTCAAGCATCAAAAGAAAGAAATTCATTATCTATTAAGTCTAGCCTGGCTTGAAAGAGAAATAGCTGTGGTTTGTATAATAATTGAGGGTGACTTAATAGTAGTGTAGGGCTTAAAACAGTGCTTTCTGTCTCTCCAGACTTCACCAAGAGCATGAAGGAAGACACTGAACACTAAAATTAAACCCGCATCAGGTCTGATAAACCACTCTCAGAATTTGAAAAGGATTTTCAGCGACCACAAAGCTAGTGGAACAGATTCTGTTCTGAAGACAAGAGGCGCTGATCTGAGCTGAGGACATATAGCATTTAACTCTTCTGTGTAGAAAAACATGGCCTCCTGCCTACTTCCTTCTTCCTATGGGTGGTCACAGCTAAGGGAAAAGGAAAGGAACATTGGAGCTGACTTTTTCTCAGTACTGTAGAGTTGTTTGCCTCTTTGTCTTAGGTGCTATAGGATGATTTACAGTCTGCTTAGATAAATAGCTGGGATTTTATGATCCAGACGTGAGTGGGCAGCAGACAAAACCATTCAAAATCTCTTTCTGGGAAATTCGTGTCGAGAGACAGCGGTAGACTTTGTTGAAAGGATGAATACCATCTAAAATGAGCACACGGGGAAGAACTGAGGAGTTGAAAACCTCTCTTTTAGTCTTTCTCTTCCATTTGCATTTCCACTCTTTTTAAATCCATCCAGAAGCCAGAAACTAAGGGAGAATTTTAATTTACTTTCTACTGATCAGTTTCCCAGGGCAGAGAAAAGAATAGACAAGGTTAGGGAAGAGATCTAAAGCTGAAACATGGGGGAATACATTTGTGTATTATGTATAAGTACAACATGTATTCATCCGGCACATACATAGTATACATAATATCTATGCTGTCACACTTCTTAAAATGAATCATGTGGTATAATGTGCAGTAAAACTCAGTTTAAAATGTTGCATGTCAGTAGCCTTGACATCTGCTAATAGCTGTTACTAATAGCTGGAGTTGATTATTAAGACTGATTAATTGTCTAATTCCCTTTAGATTTAAGAGAATGGTTAAATATCTTGCCTTAATAATTTAAGGTTACGGCTGCCTGAAGGTAAAATAGTTGGTTCTTTGGATGTATTACTAGCCCTGTATGCTTTGGGCCCTGAATAAGAGAAATGTACATTCCAGGAACTGTCTAGAGTGAGAAAATGCCCAAATAAAAGTGTTCTGTGCTATATTACTTTTATAATCTCCATATGTTGTAAGAGCTAGAAAGTCATTGCATTGTACAATTAAAAAAGTTTTAAACAAATAAAAATAAATTATTTTTCTTAAACTCTTCAGTAACTGATATCATAGAACTAAAATTATGCTGAGATCTGGAGAGACAAGTCAATTTAAAGAGTCTAGTCCACAAGATTTCTAGATCTGAAGAAACTGGGGACATGTGCTTATTGGACTGTTGAATAACTTGATGAGATACAGGGGGTGGGCTAAGTTCAGAATGACAACCGCTTAGACACACTGATATAGGGGTCACCTCTCATAGCAGACACCATGCAGGTATCTCCAGAGAAGGCCTTTGTATGCCATCACCCATGCTGGCGTAGGCACAAATGCTACCAGCATTCATTGGCTAGAGCCAGGAATGATGCTGCATGAGTGTGACAATGGGAGTCATCCTTACTGGGTGTCCCAGAGCCTCCTTTATAACTAAAACACACAGCCAAAAGCTGCAGGGGCAATGAAATCTGACTCTACCTTCCCCACTGCCTTCTAAGGGAGAGAAAGAAAGATCTGGAATACTTGATGGCATCACAGTCTAAGGACACAAGACCACTGAGATAGTGAAGCATAATATTGAGCCCATGAAAGCATCGCCTTTCACACATCTCGCTACTGTGCAGTGTAGTAGCCATAGATTACAACTGATTCCGACAACAACAAGTTCATATTTTTACCCCTGCCTCTATAGCTACAGTTACCACAAAACAAAATTATTGCCATAGTTTGTCTTTAGGAGATATGAACACTTGGATAGGGCAATGCCAACATATCAAAAGTAGTCTAGCCACATTTGTTTGGTGAACCAACAGATTGATTCTGGTTGTTACAGAGGCCAGGGTGATTCAAAAGCAGCTGCGTTATGGATAAACCTGCCTCAGCTTGGGTGATGGCAAGCAAAGACCACATCTCTGAAGATACCTGCACCAGCCCACATGTATGTAGTTCCCCTCAAGAGTCTTCCACATCATTTATTTGCCTCTTGGAGGTCCTCAGGGAGGGCCTGTGAGTCTCACAACATTTTGTGAGTTCTTGTCTTTCATTTTTGAGAGAATGCTTCAAAACAGAGGACATGGTCACACATGAAAAGCCGTATCCAACTAAATTGATATTCATGTTTGTACATATGTTAGGTCAACACCAGAATAACAGATTTTACGTTTAAAAGTTGGGGAATATAAATTATGTTAATATTAATTCATTAAGCAGCCAACAAAAATAAAAAATATGTAAAAAAAAGTAAAGTAATGGTAGCTGAGAAATGGGAATACTAAGAGATATTCAAAGGAAACTCTAAATATCAAAAAAAAGACAGTAACATAAATGAAGAATGCCTTGGATACCTTCATTAAACGGCTGGATGTAATTTGTGAGCTTGAGTACATGTCAATAGAAATATTCCTACTTGAAATTAATAGAAAGCAAGAGAATGAAAATATCAGAATACCAACAACTATGAAACAACTGCTTAAAATATATCATACATCTAGTTGTGTTAGCAAAAGAAAAACATAAAAGAATATTTCACAGTGAATATTTGGAATGATGGTGGCTGAGAACTTTTCCAAGTTAATTCCTTTTAACTCTAAGAACCCAAAGAAAGCCAATGAAGGAAAAAAAAAACAAAAACACCTGGGTTTAGCATTTTTATGCTGCAAAAATCTTGAAATAGAAATCCAGAAAGATCCAGGGGCAAAGGTGATTTTATCTTTGTAGGCACAAGGGTAAGACTCACCAAAAACAGGGGGCAAGGAGAGGGTGCGGTAGAGACAGTGGTGAAAGGACTAACTTCAAATTCTATGTCAGGGGAAATATATTTCAGAAATGAAGGAGAAGACATTATCAGTTGGGCAAACCTAGATGACACCTCTGAATTAAAAGTTATTCATCTGAAGGAAGGGAAATCATGAATCTGTATTTAAAAAAGAGTATGGTAGGAGAAGGTAAATGAAGGTAAAATTAAAAAACTAAGGCTTATTTTTTTTTAAAAAAAAACAACCTTTCTTCATTTTAGGTCATCTCAGGATGTGTGTACCTGATAATACTGTAACAGTGTCTGGAGCGACTGTAGCATATAGGCAGTGAGAACAATGTCATGTCCTATGGGTTTGAACAGCTACATGTGTGGGATAGTTTTCCAGGGGAAACTTGGACCGGTTCTACCAAGAATGTAGCTCTATACGACATTTGGAAAACATTCTGGAATATAACAGTCACAGATAGAAGGAAAGGGCATTACAGACTTTGTTCAACTATCCCTTACCCCCTCCTCCCACCCTAGAAGGATCCTTCAGTGCTTAAGTTCAATGTGCCATGTGAGCCTTGGGATAAAAAACCTGGAGCAGGTTGGCTGCCTTCAGGGTCCTTAGGTAGAGTGATGTAGGGGGGCAGTAAACAGACAAGGCTCAGCCACCTGAGCAGCCATCACAGTCGGTGGTAGCTTACAGTGCAACTGCTTAAAACAGGGAGAACAAAAGAAGAGTGTGACAAGCAGAGAGAAGTCTAAGTAAGTTGATTGCTCACTCTTCTTCCTCTCTTCTTAAAAAAGGCAACTTCAGTCCTCGTGAGATGTACCCTTTGAAATTAATGACTTCATTTGGATTTCAAAAGTCAAACCACTGTGTATAAGTAATCACACTCACATTCATCTTGACTCAGGGAGCTGTAGTTGGCGAGCATTCCAGTCGCTAGCAAGTTCTTTCTTCTGACACTCCCTTGGTTATTATTTCAGCGTGCCACTCACAGATTTCCTCTTCTTTATCGTGTCAGAAAGTGATGTTGAAAATAGGAAAGTTTGCTAAGTTCCTTTGTGGAAACAGCAAGATAAAATACCAGCGTTTTTAAAATCTCCCCCATCAAAAACCAAAGTAGCAGATCCTGTCATATCTCTTAATTTATAAATTCATAATTCATATCCTCCTAAACTACGTTCTATGGAAATGACTCTTATTTCAGAGGAGAGAAGGCACATATTTTCCCACCTTGACTTTCATATATACCTAATTTTCTTGAAATTACATTTTAAGGATTTAGAATGTTTTGCCTAAGGTTTGGTAAACAGCCTAGTTAACCAGTCTATAAACACGTCGGGCCATTTACTGCAGCTAGAGTTTTGAAGCAGGTAGACAGCATTGTAACTTTTCTTCTTTCGTTGTCATTGCTAACATGCAAATCCAGATTAGATATACTACATATTTGATGACTTTCTCTGCATTTGTGTGAACGTAAAGGAACTCCCATTCTGGCCTCTATCCCAGTTGCTCAGGTTCTGGGCTCGTAGTCATGTGTCACCCTACTCTGCTTGATTTCTAAAGGATACTACATATCAGGTGGCATTTGGACCTGATGAAGCTGATGGCAACTAGATCAGCAAGCAATCACGTCGTTCTTTAGATGGTTTAGGATGCTGAAAATAGTCACTAAAAAGCACTCAGAAGTAATAATAATAGTAGTAGTAATAATAATAATCCAGGACCCATTCCAGAATCTCTAAATTATTGTGCTCTTTCCGTAAATAACTGTGAGGACACAAAGAGTCATCTGTTTTTCTTAGTTTATCTAGAAGAATGTCATTTTGTTCTGAATGATGGGCATAGTATGCAAAGGACCCTTCCCTGGCACAGCCAGTTTTCTCCTCTAACTACCTGGGTTTGCATTTGGAAAACGTGAGATATTGAATATTAATCATACATTTTCACTGTGTCATTTTCGTTCAAATCTGGTTTTGTATGATGTCAATGAAGCCATCAGGCAAGTGTAGCCTGCCTCCTAGGAAGCCCAAATACAGGATAAAAATGCCTGTTAACTTCTTCTTTTAAGGAATATACAAACAGATGTATGGTGTGTTCAAATCCTCAGGAGTCCTGTTGATTCCAAGGACAACTGTGTTTCAACTCGTTTTTGCGTAAGTGACCTGGATGAGCATGGTAGACTTTTCTAGGATCTCCGGGGCCAAAATCATTATATAGAGAGTATATTATTCTGTTGATGATTTTACAGGACAGCGACAGCTGTACATGTACAAACCCTGACAAAGGTTAAAAGAAAGCACGAAGGGCGCTTCGGAGACTGCAGCCAATAGAGCTCTGTACCAACAGGGAGTCCATAATCTCCTCTGGTGTTGCCTTGGAATGAAAGGTTTTAAAGGCTGTTATTAGAATTCAGTGTTACAGCCTCGTTTCTCCCGCCTGAGGCATGAAAGTTTCAGTTGGGAGAAACCTTCTCACATAACTCTTTAACCTGGCTGTTTGTTTAATCATTGCTTCATGAAANCCTCTTCTTTCTCCCCCTCCCTATTTTATCCTCCCTTTTCTGTCACTTCCAACTTCATTTATCCATAGTTATCTATTCGATTTTCCATTTTGTGGGAGATCCAACCCTGCTCTCTGTTTCCTTATTGTCCCTAAACTCTGTGGTTATATAAACTGTAGCTTGCTTATGAAGACTTAACAGCTAACATTCACATATAAGTGAATAAATACCACATTTGTTTTACTGAATCTGGTTTACTTCACAGAGGATGAGTTTTTTTCTCTCTTCATCAATCTACCTATGAATTTCATGTTTTCTTTTTGAATTTTTAAATGACTGGGTAATATTCCATTGTGCAAATGTACCACATTTTCTTTATTCATTCATCCATTGATGGAAATCTATATTTATACCATAAAAATTATTCTGGTGATATTTGTCTATCTGACATACTTCCCTTTAGAGAGGAGCTGATAATAATGCAATGGAAGAATTACATGAACAAATATCAAGACACCAAGAAAAAACTGTGCACTAAGAGAAAGGGTTCCTACAAAAACCCTGTGGCCTCTCACGAGTCTCTCATTGGTATAGCTCAGTAACACCAGTACAGAGGAAAGTTGCCCATGAGGCCGCAATCCCACACAAAGAGCTCAGCAACTGAGGAAAATGGGGGAGGAGAGAGAGGTAGTCCTTGCCATGAAAGAGGATGTGATTGGTTGTTCATTGCCTACTGGTCACTTCTGTATATACTCTCAGGCCCCAAAGAAACCATACAAAATCCCACCTGCTGGCCCCCAGGCTCACTCAGTACCTGTGTCTCCTCTCTGTTTTGCTCACTGCCTGCTCCCCACCTTAACTTTAGCCTCACTTCCCCTCCTCCAGCTTCCCTTTCCTATATAACCCTGCTATTTCAGCTATATGCTCCCTTGGTGCTCATGGCTCCTCTCTTGGTTCACTCTTGATCTTTTTTCCCCTCTTACTTTTCTTCTCTCTCTTCTTTTCCTCTCTCGCTCTCTGCCACTATCTCTCCTATCATAGCCAGTTTAGTCTGGACCTTTCCAGAGAGATGCCTTTGGCAGTATTCTTCCTCATATAAAGTAAAACCTTCTCCTCCACCACAGCTTGAAGCGGTCATGCCCTCATTTTCACTCACATACAAAAAATATTATATGGATCTAGCAGGTTATATTTAGTAATACATGTAACATGTATGTGTAGAAATATGTGCATACAATAACAATTAGTGAAAAAGAGGCCATGAATTTGAAGAATAGATGAGGGGGGTAAATGGGAGGGTCGGGAGGAAGGAAAGAAGATAGAAACATTGTAATTTTATTATATCATAAATGACAACCAAAAACAATGAAAAATAAAAATGGTTATTAAAAAAGAAAAAAACATTAATTTCCTTTTAGTGCCTAATATCTCTCCAGGCCATCACATTCAATTTCTCTAATTCTTATAGAAATTTTAAAATAGGTATTATTGTCATCTTTTGTGAACAAGAAGCTAAAAACGTGATGCTGAAATTATAAACCCAAATAACAGCAAATATTTTTTCAGTCTGATTTTCAGGTCTAACAATTCAGTTTTTGAGTTTTTTTTAAACAGGTTAAGTGTCAAGATAAGTTATTTTCACATAATTTTAGGTTTAGAAGATACATTAAAAATACACAAAAATATGTTTCATCTTTAGGTCCCCCTTCTTAATTTATTTTGCTATCATATAAAGGTAAATGTTTTACTTGATTACACCTTTGATAAAGATAATCGTTGAAAAATTCATATTCTTGCAGTGTTTTCCTAGTAGCTATTGCTCTGTGAACCTCATGTCCATAGAAAAAGGAGCACATGTTAACTGCTTTCATACATGAAAGTAATGCAAGTCACCCAAAGCTGTACTTCAGAAGAGTTTCAGAACTCATACAGCAGAGAAAGATGCCCTATGTTTGTCCCCAAGTACTGTGGTAGGACCACATGGCCACTTTCACCAAGTGTACAACACAACGGCTTTCCAGATCCAGCAAACTCTGCTCTTATTCTGTTTCTGCCCTTTTACTCTATTCTTATACATCCATTTGATGATATTCACCAATACTACAATAATATTTTTATGAATGCTAATCTCTGCTGCTCATTGATCAAGATTGGCTCCAGAAGACATCTTCTTCCTTGAGGGGAGAATGTAGAGTCATTTTACTCTGTTAGCACCTAAAAGGGATTTCTTCCTTCAACTTCTGTGAAAAGTTAGATTTAGTTTCCTTTCTACTTTTTTTATTCTTTGTCTTTAAACTTGAGTATCACTTTATAAAAAGAGAGGCAGAGAGCTCATGATTGTCTATTTCATTTTTCCCTAGGAGAAAAGGAAGCAGAAAATTAAGCCCAGTGCTGGAGTGCATTTGGAATTAGATGAGGTAAGGATTGGACACTTGTATTTTTGTTCTTTTATTTAACTGCTAGTGGTAATCTGGCATTTCTTTATAGGAATATCTGAAGAACAGTGTTTTGCATTAGTAATTCAAAGCAAGCATTATTGCAAATGCCATCTTCAATAATGTTTTATTAATGTGCAATTCCAATTGTTTTTAAGAATAGAACTTGGCTCCTGGGTGAAAGTACAAAGAGAAGAGAGGGTCAATTTTCAAGTCATGAATAGTGACAAGTGAAATTATATGGAGAAAGGAAATCAATCCCCCCAAATGGAACAGGGCAAAGGAGGAGCTGAAGTTAATGAATCATTACCCCAGGAATCCAATTTCTCCACATTTGGGAGCTAGTGACTGAATAGGGACTTAGTGCTCTGCTGTTAATGAAATATTATCAATAGATTTCTAAGCAACTTCAGAGACTTGAGCCTACTACTTTTCAAGGTGCATATTTTCCTTGGCTGGGAGAGTAAATCTGAGAGATTTCAAAGGAGAACAACTCTTCACAGTTTCCTATTCTTTCCTTGTTTAAGTTTGCATGACTCTGAGATGAGGTAGTGTTCAGACGGGTTAGGATAATTCATTTAGTTGCATTAGCTATCCAACTGTACAGAGTAGTAGCACACATTTGATTTGCATTAAAAGATTGCTGAGTCTGAACATGCCTTCGAAACAACTTAACTGGCATGGCCAACGTGACAAAATACCCATGTGTCCTTTACCTCTTCCAAACACTGAAGCTGCAAACTAGGTTTTCTTCCAAGTCCTTTCTGTATCACATTCTACAGGCAGAAAATGATGTTTTTAATTCCTTTTACTCTACGAACGCATTGCTCTTTGTTTAAAACATAATTTCAAATTTTAGACTGTCTGATGAAAATTAGAGGTAAAATTAAATAGAGAGGAATATTCCTGAACTTTTCACATCTATCACTGTGAAATTTATTACAGCTTTTGAAAATTTAGACAGAACTTGAAGATTTGGATTTTACAGTATTGTAAAAAAACTATCCAAAGGACTGTCTATCTAGAGAACTATAGTTACTATGCCTTTGATTTTTGTTGTTGTTGTTAAATAAGCCTTAAATTTGTCAGGAAGGCTAATATACTCTTAGTTCTTCTGAAATATTGAGCTGGAACTTGGCCATCAAAAGTGGTCCATTATGCATGTGCACTTGAGTAAGTTGGCTAATGAGATTCTCTTTGCCTGGATGAGTTTATGCTCCTCGGAGGGATGAAGTATATATGTTCTTTGAAAAATCGTTGTTTATCCCAGGATCATAGTCCTGATTATAATGATGATGTTAGAACAAACCAGAACTTGAATGGAAGGATCATGTCTAAACAACAGACCCAATTTAGTTAGAGAATCAAATGGCACTTGGCCACAGGAATGGAGAGCACTTAAAAGTAGATTTTTCAATGACTATTTCAATTTGGAAGGCAATTGAGGAAGAGATGGGTCTATTACTAAAATGAGTGAGTTTAGAAAGAAGGAGAAAGAAAACAGGAAATGATTTTTTTTTTTAAAAAAAAGAAAGGAACCGAAAACTTAGATTCTGCTTGTCTGAATAAAACACTTGTGTCATTTATAGCCAACAAGGATTTACTGCTCTTAGCCAAGTAGAAGGAGCTGTTTTGTTATTGGTGTCACCTGAGGACAGATTTCTAGGGACTAAAGAGCTTTTTCTGAAGGATTATTTCAATTCCTTAGCCTGCTCCTTTCTAGCGTTCAATATGTCAATCCATACATATATTCCATTCAAGAATTCTATCTCCTACAAACTAGATAACAAGGTTGGGGAAGGGGGAGCAGTTTCAGATTCAAGGAAACAAATATTCATTTCTCAGACACCGTTTCTGGGATAAAGAATTAAATAATCCTTCAGAAATTTCTTAAGAAAAATGATAAAATAGCACACCTTAAACTTGATGCTACTTTTATTAGACGATTCATGAAACTGCTCAACAAATTTCATAGCCTTCAATGCCAGCTTTTAACCTCCTAGTTCAAAACTAGAAAACAACATTCGTAAATGTAAGTGATCTACCATTCAAAAAGATTAGGGTTTATATGTTCATCATTGTCTAAGACCAAACGTTACATTTTCATATTGTTTTTCCTTTGGTTCCATTCATTTTGAATTTGGCAGAGGACCCAGCTACACTCACACTGGATAAACAAGGAGTAAACTTCTATCAGCTGTTTACTCTGTGTCAAGCATAGTTTTAGACAGAGAGCAAGAAAAATTGAGTTCTGTTTTCACAGGCCTAATAGTTTTCTTAATGGTGTCAGGGCTGTCAGGGAAAGAAGAAAGAGAGAAAGTGGGAGAAAGATGGGGGAGAAAAAGAGGAGTGAGGGAGGGGAAGAGAGAGGAAAGGAGAGGAAGGGAGGGAAAGAGAGGGGGGAAGGGAGAAGGAGGGAGAGAGAGGGAGATATCCAGAGTCATTAAATGAAGCTGAGGCTGAATCTGAAAGATCAAGGAAGGTAAGGTGACCCACCAGACTCTTGGATGTAAATGTTTGAAACTTCATTAGACAACATTGGAAGACCTTCAAGGGAGGCAGCCTTTGCATTTTCTGGTTTTGGATGCTGTGAGTGGAATAACTTGAACAATGAACCAGCATTTACTGATATGAATGGTTTTAATTGGAACCAGCAGAAGATAAAGGAAGGAAACTTCAACTTTTCACAAGGTAGACTGTTCTATGAACCAGAGTATCTCACCAACAAATATTTAAATATTAGATTAAATTAAAAATTAAAATGTTTAAAGGGGTCCACTCACTATCTAAGATGTCCAGCTGGGTGACCAATATTTTGTAGGAATGGGAGAAAAACAATTTATATATTAAATATGATTTAAATTGTTATCTGGATGTCCTTTGTAATAGATTTCAGGCTTGTGCATAAACTGACTTAATCACTTTTGGCTAACTTCAAAAAGAAATTGAGAAATGTCTATAGCTTTGATTATATAACTCTTGCATAGCAGATATTTGAAATGACAAATATTTAAATAATTAAGTATAATTAGCATGTTTTCATTTTCTCTCAGCTGTAAACGATACGATATAAGACTAAAAAGAATGCAAGAGGGAGAGCTGAACATTTGTGGGAGGGATGGAACTCACTGTATCATGCTGAATGCCTCATCACCGCCAAATATAACAGACGTGAACTCGCTGTATCATGCTGAATGCCTCATCACCGCTAAATATAACAGACGTGAANAATGTGCTCAGAACACCCAAAGAATAAAAGCAGGTGAAAGGTCTTGGGAGGAGGAGGCTGCCTGAAGGAGCTCAGGGGCCAGCGTGGAGCCATTGAAGCAATGAAACAAAACAAAACAAACAAAAAACCTGGTACAGGATTATAACCCAGAGTACAAGAGATACTTAAACAATTTCATGTAGATATCAGCAAGTGCTGAAATCTAATTAGATATAAATAGATAGGTGAAAGTGCTATTTTTTACCCCATAGAGTTGGATTCCAAGTTACACCTTTAGAGTTAATCTCACAAAACATGGCTTACATCTTGATTCCACATAATGGTGGGAGTATAGAATAGCTTAAAAAATTAAGTTAGGGAGGAAATCCTTGACAAAAACTCCCTTAACCAGGTGACAAAAATAACTATATTGGCTGTTGTTCTAATGTTGAGGTCATCTCTTCTAGCAGCGCAACCTAAGTTGTGTATAGTACAGTGGTTACTTACAGTGGTACATTTCCTATTTTGATAAGTGTGCTTGCTGAAGTCAAATATAATGTTGATAATAAAGAAAGTAATTTAAAAACATGAAAAGACAAATGGAAACATATTTTAAAATAATTTATTGCAGTAAATAGAAAACCCCAGCTAGTTCAGGGCTCAACCAAAGGGGGCAATAGAGTAAATTTAATAAGGTAAATACAAAAGGAGAGTATTGATTTGATTGGTTTAAGTTTGAGAAGGTGTAGCTCTATTTGTGTATGCCGGAACCGATGGCATTAGAAGCACCCTGATTCAAGGACTTCCCCTAGAGCTGTGTTTACTTACAGAGGTATCAGGACCAAGAAACATCTTTGCAGTTTTTCTTCAAATCTAAAATAAGAAGCTTATTGTAGAAAGGAAAATATTGATTTTACTTCTATGTTAATATGAGTGAGGAGATATTTATTTGGACAATATAACTAACTTGCCACTCAAATATTTTAAAAAGAAGAATAAAGGTTTCTAAGAAAAGATACCTTTCTCAGGGGAAATGCCATGTCAAATACCATGTCTGATACAATACATTTGTAGGTTTGGGTTTCAGAGATTGGCACATGTCCTCTGGCTTGTGATTGAGATGAAGGATCTTAGTCAGTTTTCTCAGTGACACAGGCAATACCACCCAGTCCTAGTCAGTGTCAGTCACACTGTCTTCTTTCCAAAATTCTAAAATTTACCCCCATGCTGGTCAGGATTTGACAGCTGATAAAATCATCTTCTTGATTTTGACTAAAAGTATTTGAATTGATGTTTACCAGAAAGCAACACACCACATACAAATTTCTTTATTTTAAGAAAATAATACCAACAATTTATCACTGGTCTACCCAAAGAATGGCACAGGCATTCCAGTCAGCTCGAGGGATGTCCTGTGGAAATGAAATTCGTCTTTAGGAATATAAATCTGAGGTTCATTGCATTGTTTACTAAGGAAGTAGTGATAGGTAGATGTGGTGTTAGATCAGGTATGGCCAGCAGGCGGTGTTGAAACAAAGCTCAACCATCTTTCACTAAAAGTGACTTTTCATAGAATTCCAGAAATAATAGGTCCATTAAACACCTACAAACAGCTGCTTATTACTCAGGATAAAAACTGGAATATATTCAACAACATATGTGTGGTTATAAAACACTAGACAGCCTTACAGGAGCCTCTGAGATGCAGTGGTACCTGATGGATGATCACTCTTCAGAAAGAACCTTAGCCACTCTCCCTCCCCTCATTTCTTGTCATTGCTGCATAAAGAAGGTTGCATTTGTTTTCAAAGTAGAAAGTCTCTCATACAATCAGTGTGTGACTATGGCCAAAAAAAACTTACGATTTTTATAGGAACAATTAAAAATTCCATAAAAGACAATAGTATGTCACATATTGATAATGGAAAAATAAGCTGTCTGTCTCTTAACAGCTAATATTTTAGATCATAGTGTTTATAGGTAGTTATAGCACTATTTGGACAAATATATTGCCTTTCAAGGTCTTAGAAGTCCTTGTAAATTTTTTTAAAAAATGAGATTTATAATCAAATTGGCTTTGAGAAACACAGTGGTCCCTAATTATACGGATGGACATAACTAATTCAAATCTCCTATTAAGGAAGTCTTCCAAGAGTCAGCGTTTAGAATTGATTTTTCACATTTCCTTGAGGTTTTCTTCCTCTTGCCTGAATCATCAGACTTTGAACGTTTCAAGCCTCAATAACTGTATGAGCCAATATCTTGAAACAGATTTCTCTTCTCTTTTCATATTCTGTTGATTCTCTCTAGAGCAGTGTTTCTCAACCTGTGGGTTATGACCCTATGGGTGGGGTTCAAATGACCATTTCACAAGGTTATCTTAAGACCATATGAATATCAGATATTTGTATTTTGATTCATAACAGTAACAAAATTACAGTTAAGAAGTAGCAACAAAAATAATAATGGTTGGTGGTTAGCAAAACAGGAGGAACCATATGAAAAGCCATAGAAACTATGAGAACCACTTCTCTAGAAGATATAGCGTTTGTTACTGGGGTTGGAAGAGTTGGGAAAGTCTGGTTTGCTTTGGAGTGTTGTTGGTAGAAATATGAACACTAAAGGGGCTTCTGGTGAGCTCTCAGCTGAAAATGGGATCATATGTTTCTTGTTAGGAGCCTTTGGATCCGATGAATTCTAATGTTTGATGGATAGTTAAATTTGTTAAAAAAAAACTTGAATATTTACCTGAGAATATTTTTAAGCTAACTGTCAAACATACAGCCTGGTTCCTCCTTAAAGGATGTAGTGATTTATGAGACAACAGACAAAAAGAACCAAAACTTGGAGAGCTGGAAAATTCCCAGCCCATCAGTACTGCAAAAATTAAGCAATTATGTTTAGGTAACATCAGCTTCCTAACCCCAGGGGTAAGATTGATGCCCAAGGCTATGAAGGTAATATCATCACCTTGAGGAAAGGACTACTGCCTTCAGCTCAAGCCAACGATGAAGCCCCTTGAGTATCTCAATTTCTGAATTTGACCAGTGTCCCTGATTCCCTTCTCCCTTCCAGTTTCTAATTTTTTGAGGTAAGAATGTCCGTTTTATGTCTTACTCACTAGTATATTTTAGAATCATATGATATGTCTGGTCTCACTGATTCACAGTTAGACAGGGCTCTGTGCTCCTCTACCCACCCAGGATGAGTCATATCTTAAGTCTTTCACACATTTGATTTAGATAATATTTAAGGCAGATTTTTGAACTTCTGTGCTTTGTTGTTGTTGTGTTTTTTTTTTTTTTGTAGGAAGGGAGATGTGAACAAACATTTAATTAGCTCAGATAGAATACTGTCAACACACCAAAGAAACAATTCTACTCAACTCTGTCTTTTTGAACCAAACTTTTTATTGGGGGTTACTTATAATTGCATGGGTGAGGAGTTACTCAGTGACTACTATGTCATCATAAAGCTCACCTCAGTATGGGGGGATGTTGCATCCTGGAGCTTCCTGTATAACTTGCAGTCAGTTCAGTCAGCTGGATAATTCCTCCAGCATGACTTTTTCTGCTTATGTAATCTTGGGGGGCATGCCTTATTAATCCAGTAACTTCTGAGCTTCCTGAGCTGTGTAAGTTGCATGACTTTTCTGAGTCTTTCACATGTCAGAAGCTTCTTCAACATTATAAGTGCTACAAACACCTATTCTCTCTTCAACACTTTGGAGGAAATGACTCTACAATGGGAGCATAGGCTTGATGCTGTAAATGGACTAAAGCTTTTAGGCTGTTGGGATGATAATGGATATATTTTGCTGCTGAGAAGGGCGTTGATGGATTTGGGGGGTATAAAGGGTATAATGTTAAGGACTGGATTGTTTCATGCCCAATACATATGTTAAAGAACTCTCCCATATAATCAGACTGATGCTCATATAAGAGGAGGAGACCAGGATACACGGCAACACTGGGGTGCATATGTACAAAGAAAACACAATGGAGGAGTGTATATAGAAGGTGCTGTCTTAGGTAGTTACTGTTCCATTGCTGTGAAGAGACACCATGAACAAGGCAATTCTTTAAAAAGAATACATTTAATTAGGTGTTTGCTTCCAGTTAGAGGGTTAGTCTGTGATCATCATGGTAGAAAGGAGACAGGCATGGCACTGGGATGGTAGCAGAGAACTGTACATCCTGATCCACAGGCAGGAGAGAGAGAGAGAGAGAGAGAGAGAGAGAGAGAGAGAGAGAGAGAGAGAGAGAGAGAGAGAGAGAGAGAGAGAGGTCTGAAATAGGCTTTTTTTTACAACCTCAAAGCCCACTCCCAGTGGCATACCTCCTCCATCAATGCTGCTAATCCCTTCTGCTGATCATTCTCAATATTATGTCAACTCCTCACCCATGCAATTATAAGTAACCCCCAATAAAATGTTTGGTTCAAAAAGACAGAGTTGAGTAGAATTGTTTCTTTGGTGTGTTGACAGTATTCTATCTGAGCTAATTAAATGTTTGTTCACATCTCCCTTCCTACAAAAAAAAAAAAACACAACAACAACAAAGCACAGAAGTCCAACTTCAGGCACTGAATGGGAACACACTTTTTTTTGATCCCATTAATCTGTGAAGTTTTGTTGTATATCTTTAAAATCAGTACAGGTAGCATCTTGAGTAACACTGGACCCCTACAGCATACCCTCTTTATCCTTTTGTCCTCAATCGTGACAAACAAAGATGCCTCCAGACACTGTCAAATGCTTTCTTGGTGATCAGTTGGCCCAGTTTGAGAACCACTGCTCTAAATACACCCAACCTACTGCTGTTGTGGGAGAGTTGCTTGTTCGTTCCCGGCTGCTCAGCCCCGAAATAAACACACCGAACTATATTATTTGCAATGCTGTTTGGTCAATAGCTTGAGCATATTACTAGCTAGCTCTTACATTTAGAATTAATTCATTTTCGTTATTTTATATTTTACCATGAGACTCGTGGTCTGCGGGCAAGGTTCCAGCTGGTATCTCACATCTTTCCCCTCTGGTGGCTCCATGGCATCTCACTAACTCTGCCTACTCTCTCTATAACTCTTTCAGCCTGGCTTTACTCTGTTAAGCTATTGGCCAAAAGCAGCTTCTTTATTCATTAACCAATGAAAACAACACATATAGAGACGGACTTCCCACATCATACTGCCGTCATACCATCAAAGTAGCTTGGATTACTCTACTTTGGGATTCAGATTTGGTGCTTCAGTTCTGCATAGAATAAGAATTTGCATGGTCACTTCCTTTGTTCCTTTTCCCATGATTTTAAAGTGTTACTTCCAAATAAACAGTTGAAATTGACATACAATCTCTTATTTCCTGACTTTTCTTCTGCTCTCAAAGTGTGAATTCCCTCGAGGAAATTTTCTAAATAGTTTTCCAGAAACTTCTATTCCATTATTGCTACAAACTCACTACATTCAAAGCCAAATATATGACTTGTTTTAAATTGTTCTTTCTGTATTTCCTATCAGTTATGCAGCTCTTTTCGGGTTTACTCAAAATGTATTTTGAACACCTTATGATTTAGTGGTTTGTTATAAAAGAAAGTCATTCAAACAGACTTAATATGATGTAGTAAGTACCATGATAAAAATATGTAGAAATGTCTATAATCACATGTGGAACATTTATCTACGTGAAGATTGTAGAAACCACTTCCTCTGTAGGAGGCATGAACTGAGCATGAAAGAAGACCAATGAAGATATTGAAGAGAATATAGAAAGATAATTCAGGAGCATTAAACAGTACATTACACATAGTAGGAAAAAGAAAGAAAATATACTCAATTCATACTTTCCCAATATAAACCAGGCTAAGGTAAACACATGATATATGCCAATATTTATGTGCATTTATGTATATCTTTTCCAAAAATGCTCTTTGTGTGTATATGCATGTGTGCACAGTGATATTTCATTTGTATTTTAATAAATAAAGCTTCCCTGAAGATCAAAGAGAAAAACATCCCCACTGGATAGCCTTATAGACCAGGCAGTGGTGACACACACCTTTAATTTCAATAGCCACGCACCTTTAATTTCAATAGCCACACTGGTTTGCCTTAGAAACCGGGCAGTAGTAGTGTATGCCTTTAATCCCAGCACTAGAGAGGAATATAAGACAGGTGGAGATAGCTCACAGACACAATTTCATTCTGAGATTCCTGGAGGAAGGATTGCCTTTTTGGCCTGGAGTAGAGGTAAGAGCCAGTGCTGCCTGTTTTGCTTTTCTGACCTATGTTGAACCCCAATATTAGTCTCTGGGTTTTTATTAATCATGCCATGTATGTGTATGAAAGAGAGTATTGTAAGTGTATGTATCTGTGTGTGAGTGTGTTGTATGTGTATGTGCTGTATATGCACGCATGTGTTTAGTCACAACTGTGCACACATGTTGAGGTCACAGATGGATTTCAAGTGCCCTGCTCTTCTTACTCACTAGCTTATTTACTAAAGACAGTATCTTTTGCTGAACCTGGAGCTACCCTGCTATCCTCAAGACCAGTGAATCCCTGTCCTTTATTCCACAGTTTGAGGTTACAGGCTTGTATGTGGTCACATCCAGCTTCATAAGCAGGTTCTAAAGATTCAAACAGATTTGAAAAGGTCGAACAANCAGACGTGAACTCGCTGTATCATGCTGAATGCCTCATCACCGCTAAATATAACAGACGTGAACTCGCTGTATCATGCTGAATGTCTCATCACCGCTAAATATAACAGACGTGAACTCGCTGTATCATGCTGAATGCCTCATCACCGCTAAATATAACAGACGTATATGAAAGTTTGCCAAATGCCAGGTTTATAGCTGAGGGAGGAATTTCACAGTGAACTCTGTGGAGCACCGAAACATCACATAAGTATATATTACCTAAGGGTCCTCCCCTCACATTATTCCACTTCAGAGTAGTCTAAAACAAATGACTGCTTTACTGCTTATTGGTTTTGCTCATTTTTTGTGTGGATAACAATTGTCTTTGTGAGTCTGTGTATTTCAGGTTTTGATATATGTAAGAAGTTTTGAGTTTGATAGACCTTTCTTATTATTTCTTTAATGAGAACTATTTTCAGGATCACATTCTTTTTGCAGACCAAAAATTCTGTTTTACTCCCAGCGAAAGAAATATCTCTCAAAGTACTTTTGGTTTCTCTATTTTCTTGAGGCTTTTATTTTTATTTCTTAGTATATTTTGTTTTACACCTTTTAACTTTTAATACTTGAATAGCATTAAACTCTAATATAATCTTTAAAATTTTTGTCTTTCCTTTATCTCATTGTAATTAAATCTAGGAACTGAATATAGCGTGATCAGTGTCTCACTCAGCCATCACCAGAGGAGCTTCCTCTTATGTAGATGGAAGCTAACACCGAGACCCACAACTGGGCAATGTATGTGCTGTGTCTCAGGGTTTCTATGGCTGTGGTGAAATACCATGACCCGAAAAACAAGTTGGGAAGGAAAGGATTTATTTGGTGGACACTTTCAGGTAACAATCTATCAGTGAGAGAAGTCAGAGAAAGTACTGGAACAGGGTAGGAACCTGGAGGCAGGAACTGATACAGAGGCTGTGGAGGGGTGCTGCTTACTGGCTTGCTCTTCATAGATTGCTCAGCCTGCTTTATTATAGAACCAAGACCACAAGCCAAGGGATCGTACCAATCATCATGGGCTGGGCTCTCCCACACTGATCACTAAGTAACAAAAATGACTTACTAGCCTGCCTACAGCCTGATCTTATGGAGGCATATTCTTAATTGCGGTTCTTTCCTCTCAGATGACTTTAGCTTGTGTCAAGTTGACATAAAAGTACCCAGCACATTGCAAGAGTGACAGACCTTGGAATACTCAGTCCTAAATGTCCTAAATGGGATGTATTCATTAAATATTTCCAGATGTGAACATTAAAAATTCATTATACATCTCAGGGAGCTATGGGGAAGAGGAGGCAGAGATGTTGTAAGAGCCAGCAGGGATTTGTGACACCAAGGAAATCGTCCTCCAGATAGGACTGATGTACATATGAAATCACAGAGACTATGGCAGCACACACAGAGCTTAAGCAGGTCCAAGCCAGATGAGGTCCCAGTGAACTCCTATTCATAACTAAGAAGCTATCTCCAGTTGATAACCATTCACAAAGGAAAATTCAGGTTTTTTTCCCCAATGGAGTCTCACTGGGTATACACACTACACATATGAACAAATTCCATGTCCAGCATTTTGGAAAATTTTTTTGTATCATATTGCATTGTTTGGTAATTTTTTACCTTAATGGTCTCCTGCTTGCATATTGTGGTTTATGATTTATGAGCTTTGAGTGTGCATGCGTGTGTGTGTTTAGTGCTTTTCCTTTATTTTTATTCTGGGTTTTATTGCCGGTTTGTTTTCTAAAGACAGAGAGAAAGAAGGTATGGAGTGTGAAGGGTGGAGAGAAGGGGAGGCTCTTGTAGTAGATGAGCAAGGGGAAACCATGATCAAAATACATTGTATGTGAAAAAGTGTTTTCTATAAAAATTCCAGCACAAAGTTCACTTTGCTCACTTTTCTGTATTTACCTGCTCGATTTTCTCCTGGTGGTTACATTTATATCCCAAATCGTGCATTTATACTAATTCACTGTTATGCCATTTACAAATATTATATTAAAAGTTCCCTGTTGTAAAGGTGCAAAGTTTAACTTTCTGCTGATACCTCAATTCACTTTCTCAATGCTTTCGTCTCTCCCCTGGCTGCTCCCTTATCCTTACTCTCATTACCTCTGCTCCATTTTCTATTATCAAAACAGTATTTTTTATTTAGTACCAGGATGAGTTTCTAAATCAGGATTTTGTGTCTTCCAGGATCCTTCTCTCATCCTCTGTTGGTGAAATTTTGTCCTTTGTCACCAATTATTTTAAAATTGGAGTTTTGTTAGAAAACCATTATATTGCCTGTCTTTGTGTGTAGGCTAATATGAAAACTCTAAACAAGTATAAAGACAATTCCCATCTACAAGTTTACATATATAGTCACTATACAGAAACTATGGGGAAAGGAAAATTGAGCCACTCAAAGTCAGATATTCTGAATATATTAAATCTCTCCCTCCTCTCTCTCTATCCCTCTCTCCTCTTTCTGTTCATTCTAAGAGTCACATCACATTTTATTTTCTTCTGTTAGTTTTATTCTTGCTTTCCCTTGAACTTTTAATCACATTGTTTCTTCAATTTTTATGAAATTTTATCCCATCAAACTAATTTTATCTCATTTGTTTTCATGTCGTCAACTTAAACAAACCTGTGGTCTCTTGGAAGTGTCCTACCGGTTATTCTTATCCCTACATCTTAGATACCTATATTCATATCCACATGCATATGAGACAGTATATACATACCCTTCTCTTTTAGATACTTTCTTTATGTTCTTTGGATCAATCATCCAGTGGAATTTTTATTACCAAACATTTATAAGATAAACACTATGACTTTTGGATATACAAATACTCCCTTTTCATTGAGCTATAACAATATTCAGCAAGATTTAGTTTGTTGGATTTAAAATTTATTTTTCTTATTGATCAAGTTCAATTTTTTGCTAATATCTTTTTTGTTTTGTTTTGATTTCTTGCCTTTCTAGAAAGTTATCCTGACACTAAATAAAAGACTGCTTTGAAAATAGAAAATGAGCCAGAAAGAATGAAAGCAGGGACTAAGGAAACTGCCAGAAGGTTAAGTATGGGGCTACAGTTTAGCATGAAGGCAGTCATATTGGTTGTAAACCTGTTTTGGTTGCTATTGAATCCTGGCACATATCCAAACCCTATGGGATAAACGAAGTCATTAAGATTGTCAGCTATGACCTGGGGCATTTCTGAGTTATGTTTCATTGAGTCTTTGGTTCATGAGGCTGAGCTGTGCGCTTTTTGTCCAGATTGGCAATTCTTTCTTTCTTTCTTTTCTTTTATCTTGGGTTCTTAGGTCATCTGTGTTGCTACCATGCAAGAAGTGCTTCTGTTAATAAGTTCTTAATAAATTGAACTGATTCCGTCCTGGAGTTTGTCTGTCTCTTTGGGTTTACAGCACTTTCTGCCTTGGGGAGCTTGTATTTTGAACTGAAACTAGCTAGGTGAATGGTTATATTGTTTTGAATGCACACACTACTAAAAACTGAAGATGAAAGACTAAAAAATGATTGAGAATTTGTGTGTTGACAGGAGGTGGAACATCACTAAGAGGAGAATTCTAATAATGCCAAGCACTAGGGTTGGTAGACCTTTGACAGATAGTCATGTGAGCTTTGAAAACAGAAGAGAACAATTGTAATGCAATGCCTGGATGCTTCTAGAAAATATAGTTTATCAGTGAATGTATCAAAACTTACCTGAGATACATGGGTATGAAGCTGAATTTACAGATCTGGAAGGAAATGTGATTTCTGATCTGGACATACAGATTTGGGTACCATTTGACTTTAGGTAGGAGCAGGAACTGTGGATACCTGAGTAGTCATTGGGCAGTTCAGAAGTTGAAGAAAATGATCCAGGACCTAAGGAGTGTTCACTATCAAAATTCTGATAAGAGAAAGATGAGTATGACAAGGAACAGATGAGATATAACAGTATAATTTAAAGAATTAGCAGGTATGCATTTGAACACAAATCCAAAGGCAAGAATGTTTTTCAGAAAGAAAAATATGCCAATAGTCTAGGTTCCTTTTGGGAAGACAACAAGGACTCAATAGTCACTGAAATTCTCTTGTGACAAGGAATGCCTGTTAAAGTCAAACTGTCCAGTACTATAGAGTGTGGTCACATATATAAGTGGTGAACAAAAGATGAGAAACAAGTATCAACGTATTTTAGTCAATTTTGGCTGTGATAAAAGTAGAGTTTGGATGGGAAAATAGAACAAAGTGAGGTTTTTTTGGAGGGAGGCCGCTACTTAGCTCCTGGTTGCTCAGAACCAAAATAACCACACAGAAACCACATTAATTAAATCACTGCTAGACCATTAGCTCTAGTTTCTTATTCACTAGCTCTAACATATTAATTTAACTCATTTCTATTAATCTGTGTATTGCCACGTGGCTGTGGCTTACCAGGTAAAATTCCCAGCTTCTGACTCTGGTGGCTTCATGGCTTCTCTCTGGCTTCAACTTCCTCCTCCCATGCTATAGACAAGACAGTTCTTTATTCATTAACCAATAAAAGCAACACATAGACAGAAGAACCTCCCACACCAGAAGTTCCTTTTTTCTCTTGTTTGTTTTTTAAAGGGAACAGCTAGTATGTGAGCAATTATAATGAATAACATTTCTACTCCCCATCTCCTTATAGATCCTTCATCTCTCCCCACCCACTCAAACTATAATCCAAATATATTTTATGATAAAACCTATTTTTAATAAAAAAAACCAGCTTGGTTAATAAAAAGAAAAGAATGGGTATTTAGGATGCCCTTAGGTGTTTTACTGGTTTGGGAAAGTGGGTTCATGATCTCATCAGTCATAAGCAATGGTCTAGGTTGCCAGAAATTAAGTCCCTCCTATTGAGCAGGCCTCAGGTTCAATTAGATGGCTAATGGTTACACTCAAGATACAAATGCCGCTATTGCACTCCTGGAATATCTTGACATGCTGATCAATTTTGTGGTTAACAAGCCTTTATTTACTATAACTCTGACTTTCCCAAAGTCATAGGGCTATTAAGTGATAACATGAGAATTTGAATATCCTGTTAAATTAACTATTTTCCTTCATTTCTTCTTTTAAAATCCTTATTTCAGCTAGCTCCTTGATGCCACTGTTTATAACCTAAGAGAAAGGCCACATGTAGTTCTTACCTTCTTTTGTGATAATAGAGTTAAGGATTGCTCTCACATTTTTATAATGACTAAAAATTAATAATTTTATGATGGTAGCTTGTGAGTTCAGCTCTGTAAAGTTTCTACTAAGGTTCAGGTCAGAAGCCATAGTGAATGGAAGGGGATTTAGAATATTTCTAATCGAAAAGGTTATGGATTAACTCACACATGCACTGTTTGAGTCTTGTTTTTTATTCTTCTTCCTCTAGTTTTAAACCTCTACAATTTTTAGTGCTCCTCTGTTTTATTTTTTCTGTGCCAATTCTGTAGTTCTAAACATTTTTAATTTTCTGTTTCAATTCCCATTCCTTCTTTTCTTATGTAGTTTAAAAAATATATTTTACAGAAGTTACAAAGGTCACATCTCATTGGTCACAATACTTTGTGTAAGTGATAAGACCAGAGCCCTTTGCCATGGCAACACAAAGTTTCAAAGATTCTGGTGTAAGACAGTGACAAGCTGCAAGACATAGTTCTTTTTATCAGGTAGACTTGTCAAGGAAAGAATTGACAAGACATTTTTAGGATGCTTTGAATTAATAACCTTGGCTAGACACCTGCAACTCTGACCTTGTGCATAACTATAAAGTTTTAAACTTATGATCCATTTACAAAAACCTTTAGTATAGTTTGAACTTGCTCTGAGGTAAAGATGAGCTAACTGTCTGTAGTTTGTCTTAGATAGAGGAGAAATTGCTGATATTAGTCTGAGTAAAATAATTTTCTGATACTAGTCTGAATAAAAGGAACAAAACAGGTTTTTAAGTCTCTTATAGCCTTCGTGGGATAATAGATCTAGTTATGAAGCATATCCTAGTATATTTTCTATATATATCAAAATTATACAGTTTAATAAGAAGTCATCTTCTTGACCATCCACAGATATATGTGTTCATAAGACTGAGATGCAATCATAAGACTATATATATACAACATGTGATATTACACACTAGAGGGCAGGTATTGGGGGAAAATGACAGTTGCTTTAGCAAATGTGGAATTGCAGATAGGAGCAACAGCTTCCAGAGTTGGTGGCCCCACAGGCCTTGCCTGGGTGGGATTCTCCTCCATCAGAGAATCATTTTTCGGTGGATTGACAACAGAACACGAGCTATTGCTGTATACTTCCATGGTCCTCAATAATGTTAAGAATAGAATAGACTTCTAAGATATGTAAAACTATATAAAATTTAAATTTTAATGTCTATAATTAAAATTTCATTGGCAAAGAGCAATAATAATACTTATTTATTCATGTGTTCCTATAGATGTTTTAGGTCTATAGCAGAACTGTTTAGTTGGGGAAGAGAGGATAAGATCTTCAGAGCTCCACTATCTTGCTTTTTATAGACATTTTCTACTATCTTGCTTCTTCTAGAAGGAGTTGCTAAAGCCACACTGTATTTATACATATATAAAGTCTGCGCAGTATTTTTGAGTCTCCATTGATGTGGATAATAAGAACCTGCATTCCATGATGCAGACAATCCAGAATAATTGGTATTTGAGTTAGTATTATACAGTAGGTTGATTATTCTTTGAATACACACAGAATTACAAGTGTGTATAAAATGGTGTCTTTGCTAAATTACTGATGTTTTGTAGTAAGGCTACTCTTAACTGATTGTTAACAGCTGAGCCAAAGATACAGTGTGGGGGTCTCAGTAAGAACTATAATAAAGGAACACTAATACATGAAATTTTAAGAAAAACTGTTTATGAAAGTTTGATTATAAGTAATTACATGTTCTTAGATGACAAGAAAATAGAGAATTATCCTGGTAGAATGACTGAGATTTTTATTGTATGAATAAGTCAATAATCCCTTGGCTTATTCATGCACCAATCTACCATAAAAATTTTAATGAAAACAGAGAAACAAAAGGAAGGAGTATATGTGATCCAGAAACGTAGAATATTATCTGACCTTTCATGGAAAATCGCACACCTTCCTGTTCTGAGTTCAGGTTGGTAACTTGGCCCTTTCTTTCAGGGGTAACCCAATTGCAATGCAGGTTGACTCCTATGTCTACTCTGCAGTAATGGGCAGTCTATTATTAAGAAATCGGCTCACGATACACCTGAATAAAACCTTTACAGAAATGGTGGAAAATCTTAAGGAATCCTGCTGTATTTTAAACATTGTTTCTAGATAATTTAAGGAGTGGTTAATTTCTCTTAGCTAATTCCTTTTTATGTACACTATAATTATATAATTGCAGACAAAGTATATCTCTTGGTTTGAATTCAAGTTTTTCAATGATTAATGATGATCTATATTTAATCTCACTAATTATGCAAATTCATTCAGTTACTAGTCTTTATTTTTTTTTTAACTCTTTCTGGTTTCTGTTCACATTTTTTGAGGTCATTGGAATAGAATACCACATGATACCTTATTTTCTTTTTAACTGATGATTTTTTTCCTATAAAACATCTAACAGGACTAAATAAATACTTTTTATTAAATAACATTTGGGAAGCTGCATGAACATTCTCAAGTGTGGAATTACATAGCACTGGGGAAAACTGTAAAGCAGGTAAAAAATACAGAGATCTATCTAAGAGGCTAGTTCTCTGCTTTGTTTTATATTTGGTTCATACCACACTTGTCAAACTCTTGGGTACCTTTGTTTTCCTTATTCCCGAAATGGTTATGTTGGTTATGTACAAGGGTTTGTCGCATAAAGATGTAGTATTAGACTTGCTATTTCAAAATCATTTGTAAATATATCCCTAAAGGGAAAATATTTTAGCTGTCATGTTTGTGCTTAATTCAAGAACCTTAGAAAGTGACCATTATATCTACTATGCAACTTAATGACACTGAGCATGGACCCTGGCATCCAAGGTGAGATCATTCTCTAGTTAAACTGTTTGGTCAGCTGATTTACCCTCTTGGCTTATTTTGATATGTTTTGCCCCATGCACAATGCATATCTGAAAATTCTTTATTATTTTATTTGGAATCAGTTTTTGATTACCATAGGACATCAATGTGCATGTGTGTGTGTGTGTGTGTGTGTGTGTGTGCATATGTGTTTGCATATACATGTGTATGACTTGTGTTTTGCTTTCACATATTGACAAGGGGAAAAAAAGGCAGTTTTCCACTGTAATTTTCTTCTGATTTTTCTTTATGGAAAATGAATTATTACTAATATTTTCAAGTGCTAGTGCCCATTTTGTCTAATAAACAAATTTATTATTTCAGGGTTGCAGGAACTAGCTAACAAATCCACAAGGCTGTTCATTTATCAACAGCCTTCTATTTTTAAATATGCTCCACTACCACCCAGCTTATTATCAAATTTTAACTTTATGCACACACTTATAGAGTGAACATATGTCTCTCACTCTTGAATGCTGGGAGTCAATGGAATTATAGATAAAAGAATATTAGTAAATTATACTACACATTGCTATTATTGCATATAGTTTTGAAAGCTTCACTATTTAATAAACATCGTTTTATAGTGATTAGTAAAAATATAAGGCATGGCCTCTCATATTTTAGGTTCTTCTTTTTGTCTTTCACTGACACATTTCTGGGCATAATCAGAGTAGATGTTAAATAATAAAAAAAAATAGATGAACAAGAAGACTATACCTTGTACTTTGAAAAGAAATTTTAAGCCATTTTTAAAATTCATCACTTGTATTTTGCTATTATAATATAATTACATCATTTACCCCCACCAAACACTTCTACATACACCTCCTTGCTCTCTTTCAAATTCATGGTCTCCTTTCATTAATTATCTTTATACTGATACATGTGTATGCATTTATTTTTAAATATAACGTATTTAGTCCATGTAATGTTATTTGTTATGTAAGTTTTCAATGTTTCATTTGTCACTGAGTAACCATTTGGTGTGTTCTTCCCTAGGGAAGACTATTTTCTCCACTCTCAGCACTCTTTAGTGGCCTGTAGTTCTTTGTATATGGTTAAGGATTCATGGCTGCCCATTTTAATATGTCTATTTTTGTTGCCCGTATTCATGTTTTGAAGTAACACTGGGGAATCTTTATGAGTGTAGCTTCACACAGATAAGACATTTTCATCAATATTATTCCTGTTCTCTCTCTCCCTCATCTTTTTTTAAATTTATTTTTGAGACAGGGTTTCTTTGAGTAGCCCTGGGTGTCCTGGAACTTGCTTTGTGGACCAGGCTGGCCTTGAACTCATGGAGATCCACCTGCCTCTGCTTCCAGAGTGCTGGAATTAAAGGCATGTGCCACCAAGCCTGACCTTGCTTCCTATTTTTTAATCCAAGAAATTCAACATAAATAAAAAAGAATCTGGTAGATGTCTAGTTAACACTCATGGCAGAAAATGATAAGTTGGCATTCTTTACTATTGACCTTGGAAATAGCTTGATAAATTTTCCCAATGGGTTCCCAGAAGTCACTACCATTGCAGAGAAGGGAGAACTATGTGTTCATATAAATGTTTAGTGTTCAAGTTTCACTTTTGAGAACTGTAAATTTTGCTCATAAATTAGACAAATTTTAAAATTCTCCTTTGTATTATTGTACTTTTTATTCATACTTCTACCAAATTAACAGAGTTTCAATTTCAGGCTGAATGTTGGGAGATAAGACATAGCATATGATGAGGGCATCTATCTTAAATGGCTGGCACACTGCCCTTTTTACAAGCCATCATTCATTCTTTCAGGGAAATAATTGATGAATGCCTTTTTAGTGTCAAGACTTACTCTAAAAATCGGATGAAAAATAGTGAACAAACAGTGTGAATTAGTGGAATTTTAGTGATGGAAAATTAGAAAGTAAATACAGGAACAAATAAATGTATAAAAAACTACGATAGTAAAAAGAGTAAAATTATTCAGATAGAAGCCATTTTGTGTACAAGGCACACATGACCAGAACAAAAGGAATAACACCAGAACAAAAGTCCTAAAGGGGAAGGAACAGATACAACATGGACAAGCAGGGAGAGATGCTGTAGTGCCTTTGTAAATAATTATTTAAATTTTCCATAACTCTTCTCTGTCTCCAACTCCTCTATTACCCTGTACTATTTTCTTGCAAACACATGCACATTATTATTGCTGGTACATGTTTAGAGAATTTAGCATTGGATAGCCTTATCAGTAGGCTTGTGCATGGATAAAAATAATTCTCCCTCTCTCAGCACTCATTGATTGCTTGTGCTTTTCATTTAGACGTGGGACCTTGTAAAATTTTCCTTATCCACATTGGCATGGTACATACAATCTTGGTATGCAACCATGTAATTGAGAGTTCATGGGTGGAGTTTCTTTTTCATCTCTTAAAGATACCACTTAGCAAGAGACATCCTGGTCTTCTGGCTCTTAAAATTCCATCACCCCTCTTCTGTGAGTTTCCATGAACTTGGGGTATAGAAGCTGCACTGTAGATGTATCAGTTGGGGTTATGCACCCTGTGGTCATTTACATTGTAGATGTATTAATTGGGGTTAGATACTCTGTCTTCATTTGCATTGTAGATATATAAATTGGAGTTAGATACCCTGTGATCATTTACACTGTAGATGTATCAGCTGGGGTTAGACACCCTGTGGTCATTTACACTGTAGATATATCAATTGAGGTTAGACATCCTGTGATCATTTACAATGTAGATGTATCAGCTGGGGTTAGACACCCTGTGGTCATCTACATTGTAAATGTATCAATTGGGGTTAGACACCTTGTGGTCATTTACTCTCTGCAACTTGACCAATTGTGCTTCTCTTTAATAGTTTTTATCTCTTTTTGAATGGAGCTTTTTTGATGAGAGACTAAAGTTATACTTACATATTAATATTCTTAAGTATTGATAATACAATTAGAAGTAATATGGTTTAGGGTTCTGTAGAAACTATGACCTCTCTAGCCATGGGTAACTGACTAGTTTTGAAGTTCTAAGCATGAACTCCTTCCTACTATACACTTAAGTCCAATTAGTCAATAGTTGGTTATTTATAAGATAAAAGTGTCACTGCTAAACTATAGATGTTTTGCTGGTTAAAGTAATTTTGGTTTGCTTTATAGCTAGGCAGAGCTATTGTGCTGTGGGATGATGCTTTTGTACACTGCAAAAATTTGTCATTTGTATTGGTTTAATAAAATGCTGACTGGCCAGTAATCAGGCAGGAAGTATAGGCAGGGTGATCAGATTAGGAGAATTCTGGGAAGAGGAAAGACTGTCAGTCTGCAGTCACCACCCAGATGTAGAGGAAGCAAGATGAGAATGCTGCACTGAGAAAAGGTACCAAGCCACGTAGCTAAACATAGATAAGAATTAGGGGTTAGGTTGTAAGAGTTAGTTAATAATAAGTCTCAGCTAATAGGCCAAACAGTTTATAATTAATATAAGCCTCTGTGTGTTTCTTTTGGACTGAATGACTGTGGGACCAGCAGACAGAAACTTCCATCTACACAATTGATTGATTTTCTTCATTGGAAGCTTAAACCACTTCAGATAATATGAGAACACTATAATCCTTAGAGAAGTTTTGCAGGATATTTGGAGTCCAGTTTTTTTCAAGTTCTAAGTCTGAAAATATATGATGTCTTCAGCAATAGGATCCCAACTTCAAGAACAAGGGCAATGACAATACCTTATAGTATTTTAGGATTCTCTTGAACTTCCTTCACTAACAATTTAAAGTAAGGTTTCCCATGCTTGGTTCTGAGATTTTTGTTGACTATAGCTCTTGTAGAAAGCATTATTACCTTAAATAATTCCATTAAAATAAAGTATGAAACAGGGCTGTACACTATCATAACACTTTTTCAATATAGTACTTGAAACCCTAGCAACAACACTGAAACAAGAGAAAGAAATTAAAGGGACACAAAGAGGGAATGAAGCAGTTTAATTATCTATGCTTGTGGATGATACATTATACACAAGAGATCCCAAAATTCCACCAGGAAACTTTAGAAGTGAACATAGCTTCAACAAAGTAGCAGGATGCAAGACCAACTAATAAAAAGAAACAATGAGCTGTCTGGGAAAACTATATCCTCAAAATGCTCCTAATATCCTAAAAATTAAAAAATAACAAAGTTAAAAAATTATCTAGAAGCCGGGAGGTGGTGGCGCACGCCTTTAATCCCAGCACTCGGAAGGCAGAGGCAGGTGGATCTCTGTGAGTTCGAGACCAGCCTGGTCTACAAGAGCTAGTTCCAGGACTGACTCCAAAGCTGCAGAGAAACCCTGTCTCGAAAAACCAAAAAAAAAAAAAAATCTAGAAATAACGTTCGCAAAGGAGGTGGAAGAACTCTACAATGAAAACTTTAATCCTCTGAAGAAAGACATCGGGGAAGATAGTTGAACATGAAAGACACACCATGCTCATAGAGTGAATGGTGGAATTAATTAATATGGTTAACCATCTACCCAGTGCATTGGAAAGATTCAATGTGATTCTAATAAAAATGTGGACAATAAGTCAACAATTATCCTAAAATATATATGAAATTCATATGGGGTACAATAGACGCCAAAGAGCCAAAGCAATCCTAATTTAAAAAGAAATCAGTGCCGAAGAGGTGACCATATCCTATTTCAAAGTGTATTGCAGTGCTTTGGTAATTAAAACAGCATGGTATTGGCACAAAAATGGACATGAGAATCAACAGAAGAAAATAGAAGACCAAAATATAGTTGTGTGAGATATTTACAGAGACACTTTAGAAAATACAGCATCTTAATTTGGGCAGTGTGGCACATAATTTTAATTCTAACACTTGGGTAGCAGAGGCAGTTGGCTCTCTGTGAGTTCAAGGCCAATCTGGTCTACAGAGTGAGCTCTAGGACAGGCTCCAAAGCTACAGAGAAACCCTGTTGTGAACTCCTCCCACCTCCAAAAAAGGAAAATGTAGCATCTTCAACAAACTGTGCAGGGAAACTATAAGTCCACATATCACCTTGCACAAAAGTCAACTCTAAATAAATCAAAGACCTCACTGTGAAAGCTGAAATAGTAAAACTTTTAGATAATAACTAATCTTGTTGGTGAAATTAGTTGGTTATTGTTTTACAATTACTACTTTAAATGTCGTATATAAAGAGGGGTTTTGTCGGGCTGGGGGGCTCTTAGTTATGGGGGAAAGAGAGTAAAGGCAGCAAATCATGGCAACAGGGTCAGCTGAGAGCTCACATTTTGAGGCACAAATGAGAAACAGTCCATTTTAAATAGCATAAGTCTTTTTAAACCTCAGAGCCTATGCTCAGTGACATATTTCCTCCAGCAAGGCAACAACCCTTATACCTTCCCAAACAGCCACTAACTGGGCTGTTTAAGTGCCTGAGCTAAGGAGTCATGTCTCATTCAAACCATCAGAACCAGACTGAGGTATTCCTAGGACATTATTAAAAGACACCCCTAGATGATTACATGAAGACGACTTTGCTTTAATCAGTGTCTCAGTCAGTGTTTTATTGCTGTGAAGAGACATCATCACCACAGCAACTCTTATAAAGGAAAACATTTAATTGGGGCTGGTTTACAGTTTCAGAGGTTTAGGCCATTATCAGCATGTCTGGAAACATGGTAACACACAGGCAGACATGGTGTTGTAGGAGTTGGGAGTTCTATGTCTGGATCTACAGGCAACAGGAAAGAGAGAGCCCCTGGGCCTGGCTTGAGTTTCTGAAACCTTAAAGTCTGCTCCCAGTGAAAATATTTCCTCCAAAAAGGCCTCACCTCCTACTCCCTTCCAAGTAGCACCAGTCCCTAATGACCAAGCATTTAAATACACAAGTAAGCCCATGGGGGAAATTCTTATTCAAACCACCAATATCAGTGGCTTAATCCATTGGTGGACTGATAATTTGAATAGAGCATTCAGAAACACAGTGGAGCTCTGGAGGGTAGAGCCTCCTTGTAGGCTATAGGTCACTGGAGGTATGCCTTTGAAAAGTGTGTCTTTGTACTATTTTCTTCCTTTTATTCCTCTCTGCTTCGTGACTGCTATCTAGTGAGCAACTCTTCTCCACTCTGCCTTCCATGCCATGCTATGTGGCCTGACCTTAGGTCTGAACCATGGACCTGTTGACCACTGAACTGGAATTTCCAAAATCATGGGCCAAAATAAGCCCTTTCTCTTCTAAATTGTTCACCTCAGGTGTTATTCAGAGCTCTGGAAAGAGACTGCCATGCTCATTGAAGATGGAGTCTGCTTCTCCTCCAGGTATGTGGGATTGCTTTGATCAGTCATCTATAGATATGATGTTCTGAAACTTGCAAGGTTTCTTAAACTTTTTCTTTTGTATTCCTAGAAACCTTTCTCATGTAACCCAGATGTTGTGTCTTGAGAAATTCAAAGCACAATGATGTATCACGTAGGGGAGAACCTGGCACCAGTTGAGGTTCAGGTCTTAGCCAGTTCCAGCTACCATGAAATGCCCAAGGCATCTGATATTTTTCTTCTCAGTTGAGCATTCAAGTGACTGCATGCATGAGTGGCACCCCATGTAAAAGAATAAATGCTCAGCCAGCTGATTCTACTCAGAGTCATGAAATATGGCAAATATCATTGTTGCTTAAGCTATTGTTTTGTTTATAAGATGATTATCGTTGCAAAGGTGCAGTTATTAAGTGGGAGAAAATTAGCAAAGGGAGCCAGAAGACAGATTGTATGTCATCTCATATATTATGAGTCAGAAAACAATTTGGCTCTCAGGCAGTTTATGCTGGTTCTGCAAAGAAAAATTTTAATTAGCAGACAGCCATCCCCATTCTATTACAAACCATCCATAACTGCTTTCCTGCTACAATGGAAATTTTGTACTTGCAACAAACATATGGCTCACCCTCCCCAAGAATTTACTACCCAGCCCATTTCAGCGAAAAGTTCCTGACCCCTGTACAGCGAAAAGTATTGTGACCCACTGTTGTGTGTGAACAGAGGATTGCTGCATGACTCATCTTGATGAAGAACTCTCTGGCTGCTGTGTTCAGAGTGAACTGGAGGGAGGGTAGGGTTAGTCAGGAGACAACGGAGGTCTATTAAAACTGTGGTAGTCAATGTAGAATCAATTGAGGATGTGCCAACTACTATAATGAAATGGATACATTTCAAAAGTATTTAACTCGGTTTTAGATTGATTACTTACAAACACATTCAAGGGTGAATCTAAGTTGGTCTTTTATCCAAATGAAGAAAATCACCTGATAAACACATGTTCAACAAATTATTTTTTGGTGAAGGAATTTTCAAAAAGCTTTCTTTATTTGCCATAATTTTCAAGGTATGTTTACTTTTCTTCTGATGAGATTATATGGTATCAGTTAGTATATAAAAAAGTATTTCTGAAGATAACCATGAGTTTTTCTTCTCAGAGAAAGATGCTGTTAACCATGTAGCAGAGCTGAGTATTCACTTGTAAAAAGAGATCAATGTAGCCTTAGGTTGAGCCATCATTGGGGAGTGCTGTTCTGTCAGCAACCAGTTTCTGCAGGAAGTTCTTCCCAGGCAGGGAACACATGTCTTGTCTTTCTTGAGAGACCCCTATTTATTCTTACCCCGGGCTGTCATTTTGGATGCATAGGTTTCCACAGAAAACCAAGTCATCATAAATCCTCTAGTACAGTCTGGAGACAGAGTTCTTTGCATGACAACTGCAAATCTCACCTCAATGAAGAGAGATACTTCTGGAGAAGGGGTGAGATAATCTGCCTATATGTTATGGAAGCATAAATCTGGCAGGGAGTACATGAATATCACCCCAATACACTGTAGGTTTGGGAAAACTTAATGTGGAAAAGATAGCTGACATAACAAAATGCCTCTTACAGATGTTTACAGCTATTACCCCCCAAAATAGGCAATTTACTAGTTTCAACACGAAAATGTATAACCTGGCTCCTCTCAGGAAATGGGAACCTTCTGAAAATCTAGAAACTTTGCCATAATTAGAAATAGCATTCTTTTCCCTTAATTGAAGGCACTTGTTCCTGTTCATGCAAACTCTCCAAACTTCCCAGCAGGCGGTTCCTTTCCACACCGTGGAAGAGTCTAGTCACAGAGTTCGCTCCTCTGCATCTCCTAGAAACTGCTGGATACTGTTGAAAAACCATCTCGGCACACTGCTCTTTGCTGTAACTCTTGCTTCTGTCACATGAGGGTGTGTTACAGGACAACCTTTCCCAGGCTCCCAAAGGCTTGTCTCATCCCATTACAAAGACAGAGAGAAGGTAGATAGATTGGGGTAAACTCTTCTGGGGATGTGATATAATAAGGACCATTTTGGGAGGACGAAGAAGGAAGTACAGGCAGGCCTTCTGTGGTGTCCCAGAGTCCTAGACAGGTCCCATAAGTCTTTAGTTTTCATTATATTGCTTTCTGTTTTTAATTGTCAACAGCAACACATGATAAATGCAATTCAGTGCAGATATTTTGAATTGGACATACACACATGAATTTATTGTTGGGTGTGACTCTTGACAGTTGGGATAAAACTAACAGTTCTCAGAAGATGGTTGGGTCTCCTTCTGATATCTGTCTCTCCAATCTGAACTGATAAGCAAGTAACAGTTAGGGGATAGGAGCACTTCTTACCCCTTTCTAGAGCGCTGAAGATAAGCATTTGCCCAAATCACCACCCACAGTGAGAATTGGTATCAGATGCGATGATGAAGCATTGGCAATCTTTCAAGTTAAGGAATGGTATCCCTTTGCAGCTGCGAAGCTGAAGCTTGCATTTACGAGCACTCGGTGAGTACTGTGACAGGTTTATTATTTGTTGGCTTTCTCCAGCATTGCACAGTAAAAATTGTTTTCAAAGAATATTCAAAAGTGGAGCTGGTTGTCACCGTGGCAAAGCGAATCCATCCACTGATATGTTTCACTCTCTTGATTGATAACTAGCTCCCTGCTTTGGCATTTCAGGGAAAGTGGGAAGAGAATAAGGCTCAGGGGTCATTAATCCTTTTCCTCCCTCAGACTCCCCTGGGTAGCACACTGTACCATCACCCACATTTCTAACTGCTGATCTCAACAACTTCATGCTGACCTCAAACATGGGATTGCCACCAGATGTCCCCTCCACTCACTCTAACATACTTATCCTGATAGCTTCCTCCCTCTCTCTCCCTAGACATGGAAGAACCACTCCCCAGGGAAAGTCTCCAGGGTTAGGCTGGTCTCATGAAGGACAAAAGGAGTTTCTGGTCAGGTTCTCAACTGAAATGAGGAGCAGAAAGAAATATCCAGAAACTCTGGTTATGGGAAAGAGCCCAGTACACCAGAGAGCAAATTTGAAGGCAGGCATTCATTTGCACATCCCGAATCTGTCTCCATGGTCATTTGATATAATTATTCTTGATGCTCCACCAATTGCTCTGTGAGTTAGCAAAGAGGACAGCCATAACTGTGCATCTGTGTGACAGCACTGAATCAGCCTTCTTTGCTGTCAGGGAGAGAGGCTGTTGTTTGTAATGACTGTGAGAAAGCTGGAGACAAAACATCAGGAGTCGTTAAAGTGAGTCAGTGCCCCACGGAAGAGCAGTCAGTGGCTGCAGAAACCTGGTACCTGCAATTAATCAGAATATGGTCCTTGCGTGTGTTTGGGGTGGATGTGCGGACATCTCCTCAGAACCTGTTCCTGGTTTGCTTCACTGTAAAGAGATTAGTGTCCCTCCAGATGGGTTCAAAATCCCCAGTCTCTCATCCTGCTGAGGATGAGGATTCAGGATAAAGTGTTCCTGTCAGTTGCCAGAAACTTGGGGGTGCTTCTATGCTGCTGGACATGTTAACTTTTGCAGAACATTGAAATTAAGCACAAATATTCTCCCATCTGTCCTCGCTGAAAGCTCTTCTGGATAAAATTCACCCCATCTTTACTTTTTCCCACTTTAGCTCTTTGATGCTCTAAGCGCTTCAGATTGCTTTGCTTTCTACTGAGTGCTACTTTGTCTAGAGAATTAGCATGCTTTATTGTTTGAGGAAACACTTCAGTATAAAATCATTAAATGATTGAGTGGGAATGTGTGTGAAGCTCTTTCAGAGTCCTCCAGGCCATGGAGATGAGTAATGAGGATTCAGAAAGATCCTTCACTCACGTCCTTACTGACTGTTTGGGAAGGCTTTGGGGCTTGGGGAACCAAACAAGAAGAAATGCAGGAGGCATTTTCTCAGTGGCTTTCCAGATAAATTACAGGTACTAACTGACAGCTCTCTCCTTTAGCACAGAAGGAATATGGGGAGAAAAAAGTATATGATCAAATAAATTACATGAAAATTAAGAAAATATATAAAGCAATCTACATTTCTATTCTTCTAGTTTTACCCAGAAACATATTTGGATTCTTGTATGCACTCATGTTTTTTTTAAAAATAAATATGAAGAACATTTGCAAAACTCTTATGATAGGCTATAATGGAAATAGATTTTAAACAACTTTTGGCAAGCTCTGATTTTGAGAAATCAACTTTGAGGTACAGTTTACCTATAACAAAGTCCACATATTTAAATTGTACAATTGATGGATTTTGACAAATGTATATGGTCAAGTAACCATAAGTACAGTTAAGTGATTGAACATTTCTGTCACCTCATCTTGTTCTCTGGTATCCTTTGAAGTCAAGCTCCTTTCTCATTGCCCTTGGCAATATTTGATCTGCATTCTGTCCCAAACTTCTACCATTCATTGTTGGAATGTCATATATATGAATCCAGATGGTGTAGGCACTTTGGTTTCTGGCTTCCATCACTTAACGACTTTGCCTTCCAGCCTTACTCACACTGTTTCATGTATCAGTAGTTCCTTCATATTGATGAGTGATACTCATTGTGGAGATGTATCACAACAGAGTAATCCAATCACCACGAGATAGACATTGGACAGTGTCCAGTTTCCAGCCATTAAAAATAAAGCTGTTGTTAGCATTTGTTTATAAGAATTTCTATGTCTGTGAGTAGAACATATTTTGCCTATACCGTGGACTTTACCTGTTAGGATTTTGTGAGACATTTCCTTGCTTTCATCTGGTAAATAAGGACTCCTGTTCTTATTAGTTGTAAGGACTGAAGTTTGGGGTATCCTACAGCAGGATCTGGTACTAAAAGGGGTGCTCACTGTTATGGGCTCAATCATGCCCTGCCCAAATGCAGATATGATAATACTTTATTTTTATTTTTTTGGTTTTTTGAGACAGGGTTTCTCTGTAGCTTTGGAGTGTGTCCTGGAACTAGCCTTTGTAGACCAGGCTGGTCTTGAACTCACAGAGATCCACCTGTCTCTGCCTTATGTGTGCTGGGATTAAAAGCGTGCGCCACCACTGCCCGGTATATTAATACTTTAGAATGTGGCTGTATTTGAAGACAGAGGATTTGGAGAAGTTACATAAAAGTCTTACAAGTACATTTTAGTGTGATATGACTTGTACCCCTGGAGAAGGAGGAAATCATGACCCAAAGTAGACAAATGGGTGGCTGTCTAAAGACATGGACAGGAGGCAGCCAGATTCAGGTCAAGGAGACACCTACTGCAACCATGACCCTGGACAACTAAGATCCTAGACTGTGGAAAAATAAAGACCCTTTGTTTATGAACCATAAATCTTTGGTTCTTTATTACAGAAGTCCTAGCAAGAAAATTCAGTGGCTTATTCATTAAAACCCTCTTGACATCAACCCTACCCTTTGTTAGACGTTGTTTAAGACACTGAGATAGATAATATCTCTCTCTTCACAGAGGTTACAGTGCAACAGGGAAGGGAAACAATGAGAGAAACAAACATAGCAAAACCAAATCAAGACAGTAGCAGGAGACCTTGAGAAAGACCATGGGACAGAGACCAGCTAATAGAACAGGTGACTGAGGCCTATTTTAGCTCTGGCATTAGACAAGACTCATTGAAGTGTTTAACCCTAAGTGATAGCAAAGAGTGGGCTATCTCCAGTGGAAGAAGACTGACTCCAGGCAGCCGTACTCACAAGTGTCAAATAGCAGAAAAACATATATTCTGTCTATGTGCGGGACTCTTGATATATGATCTCTGAAATTAGGAGAGATAACTAACTACAGGTTTCTTTTTCTCTTTTTTTTTTCAAATGAGAGAACAGGCCAATTGGTGAAGTACATCCTCTCAGGTCAACAGATACATACACACTCACATAAAAACACACAGCAGTGTGTTTCTGCCTGAACGTTCATGTCTTAGTTACTTTTCTATTGTTGCAATAAAAACACCATGGCCAGGGCAACTTATAAAAGAAAGCATTTAATTTGACTTGCCATTTCAGAGGGTTAGAGTCCATGAGGGCAGAGCAAAGGAACAGTTGAGAGCTCGCATCTGATCCACCCCCATGAAATACACAGTGAGAGAACTCACAGGAGTTTATATTAAAATCTCAGAGTCTTCCCCTAGGGACACAGTTCCTCCTTCCCACTACTGTTCAAACATATAAGCCTATTGGGTCCATTCTCATTCAAACCACCGTGTTTCCTCTGTGTTTTATAACCCTGCTGGTCTCTATCTTAGAGAAAGTCATTTCTGAGTGCAACAAATTATCAACAAACATGAAAAAAAAACCCAAACTAAAATCAGCTATAACAAAACACAAAACAACCAAAATTTTGGGGAGTTTGTAATTAAAAAAATTCAGGTTCTAAATTTTTTGTTTGTTTATTTTAGTTATTTTTAAAGTTGATCTTCCTGACAATATGCTGGAAATGAGAGTCAGTCTTCTGGCCTAATTCTTTTTACCCATGTAGTAAATCATATTTTACTCCATACAAGTTATAAAACTTGGTTGACATAAAGGGAAATCTGTAAGACATCATGATTCAGTTGGCTAGGTAAAGATATTTGCAAAATAGATTGCCCTGAGAGGTGAATCTACTAGTAGTTAGAATGGTTTCTTAAAAGAAAATTGAAAATTTTGTGTGTATGAGTGTTTGGCCTGCATGTGTATATGTATACTATATATGTACCTCATGCCTGAGAAGGCCAGAGAAGGGAGTTAGGTTACTTGTAACTTACTGTTCAGTTTCAGACTGTTATGAACAGTCATGTCAGTGTTGGGAGCTAAGCCCTCTAGATTCTGTGTAACAGTGGCAAATGCTCTTAACATTTGACCAAACCATCTTTCTAGTCTGACAGTGACTCATTTTAATGTTAAGTTACTATTGAATGAAGAAAAAACCAAAATATCAAAATCCTTCAAATGATTGGATGATATTGGCATAATCAAATTATTTTTTCAATTGCATTTAGTTATTTTATGAAATAAGTTTTTATACTTACTCCTATAGAAATGAAAAGTAAAGGTAAAAATACCATTGACCTTGTCATGTAGATATGTGACAAAACTGAAAACAAACAAGCAAAAAAATCCCTACCATCCTACTGGGTTACAGTTCCAATGAAAGCTGATTTAGAGTTTATTTTTTTAAAGATCTGGTATAATAATAGTTGCAGTGATAACTCAAACCTAAAATTTTTCTATATTATACATTTATGCCCACATAAAATAGAAAATACCAATTTATGGTTAGAATGTTGTTTGGATATATAATTGGGTCATCAATCAATAAAAAGGCTTTTCAATCAAAAACATTTTATATAAAAATATTCTGTGACAATATTATTGACAATTAAATTTAAATTTTTATTTATATACTTGGTTTTAGTTTATATTTTTGTTTCCTTCCTTTAGACAAGATCTTCCTATTTAGCCTATGCTGTCTTGGAATTCAATATGTAGACCAGGCTGGCCTCCATCTCAGTCTTCCTGTCTTAGCTTGCTGAATGCAGAGATTGCTGTCATCTGTTGCTATGCTCAGTAAAAATAAAAATAAACGGAAAGAGGAACAAAATCAACATAAAATGGCTGATTGTTAAGCAGACATCTATGGTGCTTAAATTTCACTAAATGTTTAATTGAGTAATTTATTAAATTACTTAAAATTTATTAAATTAATTAAAAATTTTGCTGTTAACATAAGCTAGGAAATAATATTTTACAGCTATTAGAACAGAAGATAAAATTATATCTGGCCCCAACTTTAGTGCCACTGTAAGAATGTATGGGTTCTTCAAAGCATGATGTTGTTTTGTGTGTGTATCTCCTTGCCAATTTTGTTTACAGGAGATGTGGCCTTCTATATCTAGAGCATATAGTCTCTCTCCTCTTCTGTACCTGTCTATGTCATCATCCATTCCTCTCTATATCATCGCCTGTGCCTTCTATGTCATCATCTGTGCCTGTCTACATCATCATCTGTGCATCTCTATGTCATTGTCTGTGCCTCTCTATATCATCACATGTGCCCTTAATGTCACCATCTGTGCCTCTTTATGTCATCATTTGTGCCTATCTATGTCATTGTCTGTGCCTCTCTATATCATCATCTGTGCCTCTCTATATCATCATCTGTGCTTCTCTATGTCATGATCTGTGCCTCTCTATGTCATCATCTGTGCCTCTCTATATCATCATCTGTGCCTCTCTATGTCATCATCTGTGCCTCTCTATATCATCATCTGTGCCTCTCTTTGTCATCATCTGTGCCTCTCTATATCATCAT
>JAQHUG010000256.1:1121431-1145092 GCA_028555095.1 Dicrostonyx torquatus | reverse complement strand
ATCTGTGCCTCTCTATGTCATCATCTGTGCCCTCTACGTCATCATCTGTGCCTCTCTATGTCATCATCTGTGCCCTCTACGTCATCATCTGTGCCCTCTATGTCATCATCTGTGCCTCTCTATGTCATCATCTGTGCCTCTTTATGTTATCTGTGCCTCTCTATGTCATCTTCTGTTCTTCTCTGTATCTCTGCTCTTCCCACCTCATTTATCTCTATTGTACATAGCAGAAATAATACATCAAGTAGTCTGGATGTTCTTGGATTCAAAAACTATATACTGCCCAATAGTTTAATTTATAGTTAAAATCCAAATTTATATCTACATTGTTTCCTTTTACATTAAAACTTAATTCTGTAGTGGCATTTCACTGTATTTTAGTAAATAAAAGCTGCTTGAAGATCTGAAAGTAAAACAGTCCCCCTAATCAGCCTTATAGACCAGGTTATGGTAACACACACCTTTAATCCCAATAGCCACAATGACACACACCTTTAATCTCAGTTTCCACAATGACACGCACCCTTAATCCCAGTGGTGCATGCCTTTAATCTCAGCCCCAGGGAGAATTATAAATTGGAGGGAGAAAACTCTCAGACTTTCATTCTCCTTGAGATTCCAGGAGGCAGAATCGCCATTTCAGACTGAGATTGAGGGAGAAGCCAGTGGCTGGCTGTTTTGCTTTTTGGATCTTCAGGTTGAACCCCAATTTCTGACCCTGAGATTTTATTAATCATGCTTCATAATTCTCATACAGCTCAGTTTTGTCAGTTTTGAAATGTAGACATGTATAGCCATCAATATTGTGAGAAATAAAATATTTAAGTCATGGAAAACATAACAGTAAGGGGTTAATGCATTTAAAGCATTGTTTTAATATGAACAATTAAAACCGCTATGATGTTATTATACAGGCGAGGTTAATGCTACTGTGCTGTTACTATAGCAGGAGAGATTAAATCTATAGATATACTGTTACTATAGCAGGAGGGATTATTAATATAGGTATCCTGTTATAGCAGTAATAGGTGGAATTAATAATATATCTATACTGTTATTATAGCAGGAGGGATTAACAATACAGCTATTCTGTTATAGCAGTAATAGGAGGGATTAATACTACAGCTATCTTGTCATTGCAGTACAGGAGGGCTTAGTAATATAGCTATACTCTTATTATAGCAGAAGGGATTAATAATACAGCTATATTGTTGTTATAACAGGAGGGATTAGTAATATATTTATACTGTTACAGCAGTAACAGGAGAGATTAATAATATAGCTATATACTGTTAAAGGAATAAAATGAGGGGTTAATAATATAGCTATACTGTTATGATAGCAGGGGTAATTAATACTGCTGTGCTGTTATTATAGTAGGATGGATTAATACTGCTGTGCTGTTACTGTAGCAGGAGGGATTAATGCCACCATGCTATTATTATTGCGGAAGTGATAAATGTTGATACACCATTATTGCAGCAAGAGGGGTTAATACTACTGAAAATAGTACTGATAGACTGTTACTTTAACAAGAGTGCTTAACACCTAGTATGTGACTGTTATCAATTTTATACATGGTTTTCTGAATTTTTCATGACTTTATCCATCTTTTTTTGCTTTTATTAGCTTATAGATGTTTTAGAGAATTCTCTAAAAATTTGAGTATATGTTATCACATCTATCAGTGAATTTGCTTTTAGTATATTTCCATAGGTAATTACAAACCACTTAAGCCCTTTTTGTATTCTTTCAATTCCACTTGAATATCAAGATTTCCACTTCATTTTCAGACTTAATTTTAATGCATAACTAGGGAAATATCACCCATAAAGTGTGGAGATTATGAATTCTTAATAATGAATTAAGAATTATTTGTTTACATTGGAATTAAAGAATTACATCGGGTTTCTAGCTACCAAATACCCGTCTCATTTCTTATCAATAGCTTTTCACATTTTCTGATAAATTACATGCTCAAGGTATTTAAACAAAGAGGAATGAGTTATCAGAAGTTTTGACAAACCTTCTGTAGCCTCTTATCTCTTTGTAAGGGTTCTTTCATTTTCTTCATCATCAATTTTTTCATGCCATTGCTTTTGGTTAGCTTCCCCTCTCTATTTACTTTTAAAGATTAATTTTATTTGTGTGTGTATGTGTGTGTGTGTGTGTGTGTGTGTGTACACACGTGTGTATGTGTGTGTAGGTGCCTGAGGAGGCCAGAGGAGGGCACAGGATTCCCTGGAAGTGAAATCCTATGGAAGTTATTGGCATTTCTTAGCCTCCTGGCATAAATGCTAAGAACTGAAATAGATAGCAGGGATAAGTATGTACATTTCACAGATAAAATATCTGGAGCACTTACCATTGGAGGACCCACATCATCTTAAACTTTCCACTTACTTTTGAAGAATTGAAAGGGAGATCATCATGTGATCTGGAATGACATAGTTTGTGGAGCATCCTCTTTACTTAAGTTGCAGGCATCTGAATATTTATTGTAAAATGGAAAGGAAGCATAAAATATTAATATTATGACATTGGTAATTTAATTATTTGCTCACTATCCTATAGCTGATTATTGTTGGAAGGAGTTTTGAAAGAAAAACTGTGTAGTTTCAGGAAACCTACCAAGCTAAGGAACATATATCCAATAATCTAGTTTGTCCCAGCTCATTTATTCTTGCATTCACTGATTTCTTCATTCATGGAACAGTATTGAATACTTCTCTGGTATATATATATATATATATATATATATATATATTAAGAGATGCTAGTATTCTGATATAATAATTTCAATAAATTTCATTTCATGAATAATATATTATTTTTTAAAAGGTTCAATTTACATTACATATGTTTCACTTGATGGCTTTTGACTTTTCAGATATTTTTATAAATGGTAACCAAACACCATTTGATTTTTTTATGAAGTCAGGAGGCTCCTCTGCATTCATAATCAGTACTATAAGTTACATAAATGTGCTTAAAAATTACTATGTTTTTTTCGAATAAGAAACTAGAATATTATATCATGTGGGAACTCAAATCACAAGTGGAGATAAATTTTATAGTAAAGTGCTTGTGGGAATTAGAGGTTACAGTGACTCCCAGAAGTTAAAATACTCCTGACATATCATATACAATTAAAACTCCTGACATATCATATACAATTAATGAAATAACCCAATGTGTGTGAAGGCACAATTTTTCCAATATGAAAATGATATCATTCAAAATGAAGAAAACTTTTAAGTATAATTTGATATAATTGAAACAGTGTTAATAATAATGATGATAACTCAGATGACTGCTTGAATATTTTATTTCTTCAGATCTTTCTTTTCAGGATTAGCACACTTGATCTTTACAACCACACTGTGGGATAAGTATAACTGTGACACATCTTTCCAGGAGGTGTGAGAGCTTGTAGGAGGCAAATAAAGAGAATGTAGGACCAGGATTACAAAGGTACCTTCATTTAGTATCCATATTTTATAGTATATATTCTCTATCTCTATATTCTTTTTTTTCTTTTTCAGGGTTTGGAGACAGGGTTTTGCTGTGTAGTGTTGGAACCTGTCCTGGAACTAGCTCTGTACACCAAGCTGGCCTCAAACTCAGAAAAACGCCTGCCTCTGCCTCCCAAGTGTATACTCCATACTCCCCCCTTTTCTATATTGTATTTCTATTTGGGATAACTGTAGATAATGTTTTTCCCTAGTTTTTCCTTCTCTAACAGATTTGGTTTTAATCACGATTCAAACACATTCTCGATTCTCTCCTTCCATTCCCTTTCTTCCTGAATGAAACAAAGATTAATTAATCAAAATGAAGGAAGATTTTAATGTCAAAACAACTTCAAAATTATTCATTCAAATATAGCTGTAATGTATAGGTAGGTCTTTCCCTGCAATAGTGTCCCTGAAACTTGGGAGGTCCTATGTATAATTTTATCCTGTTTATGCCCAGGCATTTTCTTATAGACTTTGGTTTTCCTGGAATTAATCAAAATAAATAAATGAAAGAAAGAAAAATGAAACAACACAAAAAATACAAAACAAAACAACAATAAGCCCACCACAGTGCAAGGGAACGTAGGCGAGAGCATAGCTGAGGCCTAAGTTGATCTTCAGTAAAGAAAACTGTCCAGGATGGCAATGAAAACTGACTGTATCACGTTGTTATGACTAATGTTGAAGAGAACAAATAACACGTTTATTTGGCAGCTATGACTCACTGGACACTTTCCTGTTTTGCTTTTTAGCAAGAAGCCTTTGGATCTTCAAAATGCCCCTGTTTGTGTAGCTGTAATCGTTGGTATTTTACCCATTTGCCAGGTAAAGATGGTAAAATAGGGAGGTGTTAAGCAATATAACAAGGGTTTCAACTAGTAATTTATTAGGTTGAGACTTGAGTCCAAACAGTTTAGCTTTAGGTCTGGTGTTCTTAGCAAATATGTCTGGTGGCACACTTGTGATAGAAATGGTAGAAGCTATATTTTCAAACAGAAAATAAAGTCCAGCAACTATTCTTTGAGAATGAACTATATTATTCATTTGACTTGGGGACCTTACATTCCAGGTAATTTAAACTTAAAACTTATTGCTGTTAAAAGAAAGACTTAGGAAGAAGTCATGCTTTCAAAGGCCACTCAGTTAATTTACACGCCAATGTATATTTTCAGAGGGAAGTTATAGTTTGAAAATATGAAGCTTTTACTTAGTTGAAAGCTTGTCTTACATTTGGTTTAATTTATCTCTCTTTTTCTTTTTTAAATGCTGGCCCCTTATTTACTTTGGATCTCAACTGGCATGCTTTAAATTTTGCTCTGCACCTGGCCAGGTGCTCTACTTCAGAACACTGGTATCTGGGGACAAAGAATCTTCCGTTGCAGGGTATGCCTGTGACTTTCGCTAATGGTGATGGATCATTGGGGGCATGCTATTCCCCATGCAGTTGTTCTGGGATTATGTTTTATAATCTAGCCACTTTTGTTTGACACTCATGCTGGCTTTCTGGAAACTACATTAACTCTTTCAGGAGACCAGATAGTATGTAATATTCTGAAGCTGGAATTTCCTATGTCATCCTCTTGAACCTTAAAACAATAAATTTTACTTCCAGATGTGCCAGTTTTGGAGAAAGAAGTAAGATCCCTAGTTCCAAAAGAAGTGGTTCAGTGACTGTTAATGATGATGATGATAATAATAATAATGGTATCAGAGATATAAACCAATCTTATGTGTTTATAACTAATATATATGCAGTGACTGTTAATGATGATGATGATGATAATGGTACCAGAGATAGAAACCAATCTTATGTGCTTATAACTAATATATATGCTATTTTCATTCCATGTCTAACATTTTTCTTAACTATTGCACTGAATTTGAACTATACCTTACAAACTTGTATTAATTTTATTATGCTTAACTTTTATTTCTCATGATTTAATGTACAACATAAGCAACCCATATTTTAATGTTAGTATTTTGTGTTGTTTATGTTCACTTTAACTAATTTTATATCTTACAGTAAATGTAATTCTTTGGATTTTGTTGGTACAAGGTGAGCATACTTTTCCTGAAGTGCTTGGAAACAGGAGCATTCTGGATTCAGAATGTTTTCAGATTTTTGAATATCTGCAAATTCAGTTCGATATCTTTGAGATGATATGGAAATCTAAGCACAAATGCATTTATGTCTCACATACAATGCATAAGGTTAGTTTTATGTAATATTTTTGTGATAGTGCTTTTTTTAAAAAAACTAAGACTGTCCATAGAAAGTCAACTGTGGATTTTTCCATGTGTGGTGTCTCTTTGTGGTTCAAAAGGCTCAGGTTTTGGAACATTTTAGATTTTGTAAATTTAGATTAGAGATGTTTAACTTTTAATACTTTCATTTTTTAGAATATTAATAATCCCTTTGGGGCTCACTGGCTATTATTAAGTATTTATCTTAATAATAATTATTATTATTATGTTTGTATGTTTGGATTGTGTGCATGTATGTTTGCAGATGTGTGGATGCATGTGTGTTTAAGGATGCATATGTGCATGTGGAGAACTGAAGTTGACATCTAGTATCTAGTATTTTCCATTATCACTCTTTGCTTTTTATTTATTAATACAGCATCTCTTACTGAGCATGGAATGAGACAGTTCTGGCTGATCAAACAAGCTGTCTTGCCTCAGGAATCCAGTTTCTGATTCCCAAATGCTCAGGTTCCAGGTAGTTATTACTTGCTTTTACAAGTGTTCTGGGGATTGAAGTCTGCTCCTCATGTTTGTGGGTAAGAACTTTATCCACTGAGTGATCTCTCCAGCCTCGTCTAATATTATGTTTGGTTTATAAACTTACATTATTCATATGGTTTATTTAACTACAGATTTATCAGAAGACATTTAAATTCTTTTGCTTTTTAATTTAATTTTGCGATATGTACATGTGAATGTAGCAGTACTAATTAAAGAAGAAAATACGAATTTGAGAGGAAGTGAGGGCTTATGGGAGGAGTTTAGTGCAGCAAGAGAGGCCTGAAAATGATATAAATGCCATACGACTATATAAATTTCTCCAAAATAAAAGTTAAAGTTTTTAATTTTCCATGTTAACTAGTGGAAGTTCTTCAAGTCTGTAAGTGCAGGGCAGCAGAAGTGTGCTTACTGATGGGGTGGTCTGGGGTTAACTCTGCTGCAGTAATGGAAGAGAAGAGGAGTTGTTCATTGTAGACCACAGTGTATAGGGTAGAAAGAGTGTGAGATAGATATTTAAATTTTCTAGCATTCACTGTAAAGACAAATATGTGTTTAGACACATTAGACATCCCAAGCCTAGGAGGAACTGGAGGCATACTAGCTTTTCTAAGAGTTGTTATGCTGTGGTGATAAGGTTTGTCATCATGGCTTAGAGTAATGCTTTAATCACAGGCTCAGAAGCCAATAGGAAACAAGTTTTAAGAGAGAACTGGGTATTGCTTTCTCTTCATTAAAATAATAAAAACACTTTCAAGATGATGAATAGGCTTTGCATGACATTACTTTCAGCATTCTTCTATCTAACTAGCATTTCTGAGGTTATAAAAATTATAATTAACATTTATTGGTCATTTGCTACATACCAGGCAATATTACAAATGAATGATAGATATTACCTCCCATTCTGGTTGTTAATTTGATTTAACAGGAAGCATCCAGCTCATGTTTTAAATTGACTATATTATAGTAGTAAAATGTTGTTTGTTGAGCTTTCTGAAATATACAAAAATGTAAATTCCCAGAAACGGTACCTCACGTGACTGTTGGTTCTGCTCTGTGGTTTGGTAAGCCAGTGGAATGGGAACTTAAGGCAACGGCAAAAGTTACCACTATGGCCGTTTTTTTTTTTTCATGGTTAGGGTTTTCTCACTTGTACTAAACATTTTGTATTATTATCACATAGATTTGGTCCCCTGTTTTTTTAAATAATACAGCCTAATCATTATTTAAAAGATTAAGTAGATATTTTAAGTTACAACATTGAGTTGATTAATGTAGTAAAACTCAGCTTGCACAGTCCAATGTGTCTTTAAATTAGTCCCTTAACTTTAAAAGTAGTGGGGAAAAACCTGTGAGGTGTATAATTAAAGAGGAAATTCAATATGATAATTTTGGAACTAAATCTATGAATTTCAAATTTCCTATCATTGTTTTAACAACTATCATGGTTACATTCTAACTAAGAATAAAATTATATTTTTATGTAACTAAAACCAAACTTGTACAAATCATCTTGGCTTCCTTTCTGGACACATCCTCCATCTTAGTTAAACCTAACTTTGTCTCTTTCATGTTTGACCTACAGATTTTATGAAAAAGCACATTTATAACTCATATCCCTACTTACATATGCAAAATCTCTGTATTTGGATGATGTTCACTTTTTTTTTAAATCACTTTTTCATTCAGGTTTTTTCCCCAGTACTACTGTTTTTGTCCTTTGAGATTGCGATTATGTCTTCCCAATGTCCTGCTGTGGTTTTTTTTATATCCTAAAGGTTGGAGATCTCAAGTTTCAAAATGAATTCATTTATGTGTCTATTTACTGTTTTGGGGGGTGGTAATCACATTTAATTAATGTCTCAAAATTAGATGATTCTCCTGATCTTTCTTAAACTTGTACCCCTCTGAATGATACAGTTAGAACTCTGGCTGTTTTGAGTTTCCATTTGGAGGTTCCATGTTTTATAGGGACAGTGTTATTTCTGTAATCCTAGTTTGTATGTGTGTTTGTGTTATAATATGCCATTTCGTTGAGTTCAGCGGACAATTTTCAGAAGTAGATTTCCTTCTTGTACCATGTGAGTCCAAAGAAGAGAACTTAGATTGTAAGCCTTAGCTGCAAGTTCCTTTACCTTTTGAGCCATTTTACTAGCCAAATACGTTATGTTTTTGAGACCAGTATAAATCTTGCATTTATGTTTTAAAACTTAGAGTTTTTTACTTTTACTTAGCCTCTTATAATACTATCAAATCTTAAACTTGGCTTAGTGTTGATTGAATGAGTACCATGGTGCCCAGGTATAAGTGGTCTTTAGCTTAGAATTCTTCAACTGATCAGACTTTGGCTTTGTTTTTTAACTTTATGAAGGTAAAAAAGTGAGAGGAATTCAATAGAAACTGTACTTGGAATTTTGTGAGTTGCTCTGTTGCCAGTCTAGTGCTATGAGGTTATATTATTTGTTTGGTAGGCAATGGCTGTGAGTCCTAGCTCACAGTCAGTCATACACTTATTTATATATCATATAAAATAGGACTTTTTTTTTATTTTGTCCCAGGCTTGTACTAATGAATGTGCTCTGAGCACGTTTAAGGACGACTCAAATGAGACATGATGTGTGTTGTAGGTCAGACATGATAAACACATTTTCTCCATGTGATACTTTCAGATGATGGTATTTGTGCCGAGATTCAGCCATGTTGTATGCCAAGGGGCATCTAAAATGTACTATATTTTAGAAGATTATTCACTTCCTGACCTAATGGATGTTTATTCATCCTTCAGAACTAATATTTTCTACCTAAATTCTTTGGGAAGAGCTTGTCTGATCCCCCACAACTTCCTTGGTCATTTTTGACCCTGTATTGTCCTCTAGTGTTAAATGTTCTAGTGCAAATGCAGTTGCTTCCTTCTGTGTCTGTCCCTCTGTCCCTTGCTTCTTCAACAAGCAGTCTTGTTAAAATGAACAAACAAACAAGCAAACAAAAAACCTTAAATCTTTGGAGAATTTAATATACAATGGTGTGGGAGAAACCTTCAAATATTTGTCCTAGTTGTACAGTTGGAGGGGTTGAGTGGTACAGGCTGAAGGCTTTAGTAGCCGCAGTAGGCTTTATTAGCAAAATACCTTTTGTGAGTGCCAAACTGATGAGGATTGTTGGCAAAAGCTTCTCAGAACCAACAGGCACATTATAACTCTGCACTGATGGTCACAGGTTGAGGGTCCTTAACTTTTCAGCCATCGTAGTCTTTGTCCATTTAAGGACTTAAAAAAGTTGGCCTGCTTATATATTGAAGCTCTTTTTCATTTCCATTTTGGATTTAGTTAGGGAAGAGAAGGTGGAATAGTTAGAGTTATAAAGAACTAGTTTTTTTTTTGTTTAAAGTTTTCTTTTATTTGGTAGCTTATAATTCATAATTCTGATGCAATGTACATGAACCTCTTTGCTCATAGGTTAATAAAGCAAGAGTGTGAGCTGGAGAGATGGCTCACCAACCTGGATATTGACCTCTGTGGCATAGAATCCAAGTTCAATTTTCAGTACCCACATTATGGCATCTACTGGTCATAACTCCAATTCTAGGGCATTTAGTATCTGTTTCTGGCCCCTGAAGGCAGCAGGCATGCTTGTGCTGCAATTCATAACTGTAGGAATGAAACAGTCATATGCATAAATTATTTTTTAAAAGAATAAAGAGTCCTTGTTCAGAGTTACTGATGCTGAGTGTCAGTCGAGAGTCCTGTCAGTTATTATTTTTGACAAAGCTTCCATCCAACTGACATCACAGTGTTTCCAATGCCTTAAAATTAAGGAAAATAGGAGAATGTCTATAGACGCTATCATGTAAGGACAAAGGTTAGCACTACATATAGAAAAAATTCTTTTTTGACTGATGAAAGACGAACACACATAGCTGTGCAAAAGTGTACCTGTCTAACACAGCTTTCATTTTTTTTTATACTCTCACTGACAGTAGAGCTCTTTCATTTCCCCTCCCTCCAGTTTTTTGTGCTATTATCCACTTTTAGATAATATCAGCTTCAAGAGACCCTGGTGATATGGCCATAATAAAGGCAGAGTCTCAAAATGAAAGCCTGCTATAACAACCCTTGTAACCATTTCAATCTCTGCTAGTGCTTAATGCCCTTCCCAACTTCTAAATAGAACAATGCCAAAGTTTGTGAAATAGATGCTAGAGTGGAAGGCACTGCAAAAGGAAGAGCTAAAGAAGTAAGAGAACACATTAACGAGGACCATCAATTCCTTTAGTACCACATTCTGTTTAATCAGGGTCTGCAGAGAAAATTGATCTCTTCCCTTAAACTTCCTAATACAGGTTTTCTGAAAAACTTGTCTAATGTGGGCACATACTGGAAAAGGGCCTGCTCCTTACTGAGAGCTCAAACCTACAGCTGACCACTAAGAGATTCATTTGCTTGCAGCTGACCACTTTGTGATGTATTTGTTTTTCTACATTTAGCACAGGGCCTGGGACACTGCAGAAGAGGAATAGGGTCCTAAGGGAACAAATCCGATTTTACATTTTTGTCCTTTTTATCATCAAATGCTACTTGTGATCAGCATTGCTGCATTTGCTGCCTAGATTGTTGTTCATTGCTGGCTTTATTGTGTTCAGTTTCAACTGGCCATTACGTAGTATTTGGAACAAATGGAGAACAAGATTGGTTCTGTACTTTATATAGGTAATGCTACTGTTCCTTTTGAAGGCAGATATTTTTGCGAGATAATTTCAATGAGGTGCTATGTTGATTGACATTCATTGGATTACGGCAAAGACCACAGTTTTGGTGACTTAATCAGGGCAAGAGGTGCAGAGCTGTGTGGCAGCGAGAGGTGCAGATTGAGATACAGCTGCCATTTAAGTAAAGGTGAAGAGGTAACAGGAGTAGAGTTAACTCTATCACTTTAGAATTCTATGTCACAGGACTATACTACACCTTTGAATCATGCACCCAGAACAATCTCTTTAGTGTTTCTGATAGTATAAATCACAGACTCATCATTCATTTGACATAAGTATTATATAGTTCATTCTATTGCTACTGTAGCTTGTATAACTCTTGATAACAAGATACATATCCTCAGTAATGTTTTGCTAATGTTTTGGAAACTTGAAATCTGCAAATGGCCTATAGATAAAGTTGACTCTCTTCAGTATTTGGAGAAATATTTATTTCATTTTTGAGTAAGATTTTGTCTTATTTTCTTTATGTTGCATTTATGAAACATTCGAACCAAAACAATTGTTGGTGGTGGTGGTTGGGGAGGATTTATTTGGTTTCTACTTCCAGGTCACAATCTATTTGACCTTAGGAAGATGTGACAGGAATCATGGAGGAATTCTCCTTACTGCTCATGAATGATTTGTGCTCAGAAAGCTTTCTTATATAACTCAGGTCTACTGCCTAGGGATGGTGACATCCACAATTGGCTGGATCCTTCAACATGAATCAATAATCAACACAGTCTCTCATAGGCTTGGCCACAGGCCAGTCTAATAGACACAGTTCTTCAGTTAAGAATCTTTCTTTCCAGGTTGCTCAAATTGACAATAAAATTTAACCAGGAAACCATTAAAATTGGTAACAAGAACTTTTCAAGAAAGCCCTTTCTTTGGTCTTGTAAATCTACAGTGAACACGGCAGAATAACCACTTTAGCCACTGCTTCTGTGTCCATCAGTCTTGTGAAGATGAGGTCACATTTTCTTTGAGCTGATGGCAGTTAATAATTCTGCAGAAATATTGAGATAGGTCTCTTCCTGCAAATTTAGAAACTACTCCAAAAGGTTATCATCACTTTATAACTTTCCATTTACCTGGTCCAACCTCATTAGAAAGTATGCCGATATCAGACATATTCTCTTTGTTCTTTTCTCTCTCTCTTTCCACAGGTCAGAGATCTGCACTGCAGTCAGAAATCTCTTCCATTTCTCTTTCTTCATCTCTTCATTCTTTGCATATTTTCTCATCTGTAAATAATATCGCCTACCTTATTTCTTGGCATCATCTCTAAACTTGAAAGGGCACCTAAAGGAAGTAGGATCAATAAGTAATCTATGACGTGTAGTAATGGTTTCACCTTTCATGGAGAAGTTGCTCATTGACTATGCACATATCCTTTTACTGGGCCAGTTCTTTATAACAAAGGTGCTATCTCGATGCTGAAAATACAAAGATGAATAATATACATTTTAAAATAAATTTTTGAGATTGTAATGCAATTATATCATCCCTCCTTTCCCTTCCCCTAAGCCCTTCTGTGTACCTCCCCTTGTGCTCTCTCAAATTCATGGCCCCTTTTTCTTTGATTGTTGTTATATTATATATGTATATACATGGACAGATGTGTGCATATATATGTATATATATACATATATATATATTCTTAAATACACAGTACAATCTGCTCAGTTTATATAATGTACTTATATGTATTTTTCTGTTGATGTTGGTGGAATCATTTAATACTGGATAACCAATTGGTGCAGTTCTTTGTCTAGGAATGAGGACTCTTAAATTTTCCCCGTTTTGTACTATAACATTTGCTGGTGCTGTCCTTATGTAAGTCATGTATTTTGTCAGTTATCTTGTGGAGGTTTCATGGGTGTAGCTTTTTTGAAGTTTCTAGGAGATATAATCTTACAGTAAAGCTCCTCTCTTTTGTCTCTCACAATTTTTCTGTCTCCTATATAACAATGGTCTCTGAGCCTTAGGTATAGGAGTTGTGTTGTAGATATAACAGTCTGTACTGTTTACACAATGCTGTGGTTTGTTTGGTTGCAGTTTTCTTTAATGGTCTTCGTGACAAAAAGCAGTTTTCTTAATGAGGGATAAGAACTAGGCTTATATCTGAGGTAAGGATTAATACTCAGAGCACAGCTATGGATTATGCTAGCTTAGTAAGGAAGCATTTGTAAGTTCTTATTGACTTTATTAACTTTGGGTAGTTGACTAGGCATAACTTCATCTTGTTGAACAGGCCTTAAGTCCAGTTATGGAGTTGTTATTTACCACTAGGTTATGGGTACCACTGTTGTACCCTTAGGGCTATCATGACATGCTGATTGTTGTTGTGGTTTATAGGGGTCAGAGGTGGGTACTGGTCACTTCTCTTCTTTGGAATCTATATAAGATTCCATATATAGGTACCTCCATAAGAGCTAGTTCTCGGCAATGAGGCTTTCATGTCAGATCCATCTTGGGTCCTGTAGTTCCTTTATTTGATGTGCAATGTGTTTTCAGCAATAGGGACTTACCTTCTACCTCTGGGAGACAACCAAGAGTTACATCAATAACATATAATCTTCTGAGAGTCTCTTGGACAGCTCTGACAAACAGCTCAAAAGGTTTCTCACGGCTGTTGTGATTTTTGTCAGATGTTTTATGACTCTTAGGGGAGCATTGTTAGCACAGATGGAAATTTTCATTTTTCAACTATATATTAATATTTATACCCAGACTTAATGCATTATAGGTATGTTAGTTAGGTAGATAGGAAGATAAAAGTGTGATTTCTTATGACTTATCAGACATGCTATTACTTTACTCTCCTGATTCCTTCTGTCTGTGTTTTTTATACTTAGTGAATTCTGAATATACTATATGAGTCACACAGAGAAATGAATACCTATTACACACTGTACAGTGAAGTTCAAATGGAGTACCAAATAAAATCTCAGTGATTATTAAAACATCAGCAAATAAGTAGAGGTTTGAAAAAGAACTTAAATATTAGTAGAAGTTATTTATCAAGCAAGGAAGTAAACACAGAGAGCTTTTGTTGAGGAGTACTCCTATGCTCTAATGGAAGATATGGTATTTGTGCAAATATACAGATGCAAAAGAGCATAACATGTCAAATAACCAAATAAATAAATAGGTTGTTTGGACTAAAGTGAATATGAAAAGGTATGTCAATAGGTAGATTAAAAAACTAATCAATAATGGGCTCCAAGTTATGAATGGCTTTGTACTTCAGCTAAAGGATTCACCCATCTCCTGAAAGCCAAGGACAACCAATAATATGCTAGTAATTAATGGGATATGATTTGGTTTGTATACAAAATTATGCCATTGGTTAGAAGAGACAGAGTTCTTTTGAAAAATAAGTTTTTTCTTTTAATAAATCAGGTACCACAATATAGGCTTAAAAAGAGGGATTGAAAAGTTACAATAATTTTTGGAGAAGGTGAAATGGTTAATTTATAAGTTGAATGAAATCTTTGGAAAAACAATAACTTTGACGAAGAAATAAAAGGACACATTTACATGTATTGACTTTTTGGGAACCTATTCTATATGGATGCACACCTTCTTGGACCAGGATGGATCGGGGAGGGCCTTGGGCTTCCCACAGGGCAGGGTATCCTGCCCCATCTTAAGGAAGCAAGGGGATGCCGGTGTGGTAGGGGAGGAGCAGGAAGGCCTGGGGGAAGGGGAGTAAATGTAAATTTTTCTTTTAACAATAAAAAAAGGGAAAAAAAAAGAAATAAAATTTACTAAATGAAAATAAGAAAAAAAGGACACATTTAGAGAGTTAAAACCATGTTTTGGTGCCATTGTCTTGTGTTTTCTCTGTGTAGTAGGTAGAGAACGAGTAAGTTTAAGTAGTGAGAGTGAAGAAGGTTGGATAGAGCAATCTGTAAGGAGAACAGAGACTCATTGTAGTTGCGGCAGAAAATGGAAGAGAGCTCTGACTTGAAATCATTATAATAATTGTGAGACACATTAAAAGTGCAGATGAGACTAGCAACCACAATTTATGTTAGGAGCTGTCTGTGCATATGGGATACGTTTTATAGTACATTATCCTTGATCTTGATTTAGAGAAGCTAACAGTTGGACTCATTAAGGCTTTGATTTTACCATGTGTACTCAATGAAATGAAAATATAGGAAGACATATAAAGATGCTGTCAAGAGACTTGAGGGAGTCTGCCCATTGAAATCTAATCCAGATGTGGCAGAGGTAATGTTGGAAGATGCAGACTGGGAGAACAAGGGCGGGTCAGTGCCTGGTAATTGTGATGTGATGAAGAACAGGTCTAGGTAGAATAACTGGGAGGGTTTGGGAAGTGAGATGTACTTGGAGAAGATGGTTGCATAGATTTCTAATTTCATAAATCTCAGATTATCATGTTTTTTTTCTGGGGTTCAAATGTTATGCCTTAAATTCACTGAAATTGGAAGGATTAATTGATGTATTTATTTTACTCATGGACATCGAAGAGAGGTAATTTCTTAAACCATAAATAGTTCTCATGCATATTTATGTACTATATTTGAATAGTAAGCTTGTTTTTCTTTAAACTCATGCACACTCTGATTACACCCTAAGAAACTTAGAAAATGGAGAGATTTTGATAGAAATGAAAGGAGAATAGAAGAAAGTTCTGAATTTTATATTTTAATTGAAACAAAAATGACTTTCTTCTCTTCTTTTTGATTTTTAATTTGGTATAAGATAGAGTGGATACATAGCTAACCCGAGGAAACATAGTAGATGGATTTCACCGTTTGAAACTAACCAGTTGAAAAGAAGCTTTAAAAAATAACAAGCAGCAGAAGCTGAGTAACACTGAGTTAACCGAGTTAACACTGAGTTAGAAAATTCCAAGTAAAAATTTCAGTTCTTTATATCAGCTCATTCATTTATGGATGAGAGTTGACCATAGAATAATAGAATCAGGAGAAGAATAATATTTTCAGATTACAGAGTGGAGGCTTTCACAAAAAGGCACTATTATCTCAAACTCACTTTGTCTAAAACTGCCAACCTTCTGTCTCGAACATGTCTACTCACTTTCTCTTCATTCTGTTTCTGTAGTGACTTTATTCTCTTGCTGTTTCCTTTTCTGTAACTTGGAGTCACTTTGGTCTTTCTCCATTGTCCCTTCTCCTTTCTAATTCACTTAAAGGTCTTTTAGCTTCAACTCTGCAAACTTTTCTAAATCTATACTGAAAACTGAAAGGTAATACAGATGCTATTGTTAGAGATTGCATTTGACAAAGAAAGGCAAAGTAAGGAGCGATGTAATTTTGCCCTAGGACGGTCATTACACTAAGCATTTCACATACTGACTGCCTTTTAACAATTTTATTTTAGATTTTACTCAGATGTATTTTAAATATGAGTACATATATACATATATTATCTTACATATATTATTTATGTTGGAGGTGTTATAGAGCTTCTGAGTGATACATTCTTGTATCTTTTTCACAATACACACTAGAGAGACATCAAGAGCCTAATCATTCAGTACTAATCATATGGTATAACAATTTTGTTCAATGATAAGCTTTAAAACACTAATGCAATGATTTTATATATCTATTTTTGAACAAAATTATAATTTTTGAAAAGGATTTATGCAATAATGGAATTGCTGTATATAGTATAAGATCCAGATGAAATTTAAATTTTATTTAATCAGATTTACACAGGAGAGCAAACTTATATCTGATCACTACCTAGAACTACTAGCAAGAACAATCGAGCAAGCAAAATAAGCAAAAGACTTTGAATCTAGAAATGAAATCAAACTTTTCAAGAGGATTGGATTCTGCTTATGAAATTCTCAGCATAAGTAGCAATGTTCACTTAATAAAGTTTAAGAATATGAAACAAAATGAAACAGCTTTGATGTGTTTTAAACACAAATAATCAACATACAAACAAGGTACAGAAGAAAAACACTGTCATTTATGATACCAAACAAACAAAAACACCTTAGGTAAATGACTTAGGTACAAAACATATTTATAAAAGAAATAGAAGTAAATAAATAGAAAATATAACCTATATTCTTATGAGTGAATAAATTGTTTTCAAACTCTTCAAAGAAATATACAAATCATTGCAATTCTTGCCAAAACTCCAAATCATACGTTTTCATGCTGATAGAAAAGCAATTCTAAAACTTACATGAAAGCATATGCAACTCTGAATAGCCAAACAAATTCTAAGGAAAAAAAATAAAGTTGAGCCTGACTTAAACTTGTATTACAAAGCTATTAAAATTAGATAATATGTTACTAGCAAAAATAGAAACAGACAATTAGAAAAGAATAAAAGTACAAAAGTAAACCCAAATACATATATTTAACTATTTTTTTAACCACAACAGCAAGATGTTACGTGGAGAAAGTATGGGCTGTTTAATAAGTGATGCTGGGGAAACTGGATAACTTCATGTAAAAGAATGACAGCAAACACTTGCTTTATATAATACGCAGAAAACCAACTCAAAATGAGCAAAAGACTTAAAGTGAAAAACCTGAAATTACATAAGTTTCACAAGAAACACAGGAAAACAATCCCCTAATATTGCTTTTAAAAATTATATAAGATATCATATCCAAGACCAAAGCTATTAAAACAAAAATTTAAAAATGCTTCATGAAACTATATTACTCCTCCACAATAAAGTAGTTAAGAGAGTGACAAGACAACCTATAAAAATTAATATCCAAATTCATAAAGACTATACACACCAAAGCAGTGAAAAATATCCTGATTATTTAACAGACAAAGAACTATAGTAGATATTTATTTGTGTATATGAAAACTTTCTCTGCATCATTACTCATTCGAGAAATATTAAAAAAAAAGCTGCTGTTGGATATAACACTCCATACCTATTAAGGGCTGGCTGTTAAACAAAATGTATAACATGTTGGTGAAGATTGGAGAAAAGGGATTATTCTTCCTACACACTGGTACAGCAATGTAGAATGGTAGAGTTATTACAGAAAACAGTATACAGATATTTTGAAAAAATATGCATGAATACTATACAACCCAACAACTCCTCATTTGTCATATGCTCAAAGGAATTGAAGTCATCAGTTTGTAAAGATGTCTACCTTCCATGTTCACTGTAGCCTTGGTCACAGAAGCCACCAGGTGAGAACAACCAGTGCCCACCAAAGAGCAAATAGATAGACATGGGCATTTGTGTTTACAGTGGTCTGTTACACAGTTCTAGGGTGACTGAGGGCCCTATGCCACATGGAAGAAGCACCCCAAATGCTGGACATTAAACTAAAAGAGGCTAGTCAAGTTCAGGAAGTAAAATATTGCATGCTTTCGTATTTGGGGAGACTATAAATTGCTTTCAAATGTACAGAGATAAAGAACAAATTAGAAGTTACCAGATTTAAAGGTGGCATTGATTGGTGGAAACAAAAAAAAGTTTAGGAGCTATAAATCAACAGATATGTAAGGTACAAAAATCTAGATACTTAACGTTCAATGTGAGGACCATAGCTACACACACGCGTGCGCACACACACACACACACACACACACACACACACACACATGCACATATGCACATATACCCACAGGCAATCACAAACATACACACATGCATAGGCACATACAAGACTAAGTATGTAAGATTATGGATATATTAATTTTGCTTTATTGTAGTAATTCTGTTACTGTGTACATTTATTTCATAATAGCATATTTACCTTTAATATAAACATCCATGCTTTTAAAAGCCAGTGTGGTAACACACTAGGAGGCAATGGCAGAGGCCGAAAAATGGTGAGTGCAAGGCCAACTGGATGTCATGCTACAGTCAGTGTTCTTCTACCACATGGTTTTCGGGGATCAAACTTAGAAAGTCAGGCTTTCTAATGCCATTCCTGCTGAGCAGTCGCTGGTCTATAATCTGCTTGTCTTTGGCGTAAAGGAACACGTTTCTTTACATCATGCCTAAGCTACTTTTGGAGAGTATTTTTAGCGTGGTTCGCACACTAAACTTTAGTGTGCCATTTCTAATATGTGCCTTTACAGTGCCCACTACTTTTGCTTTCCTATGTCTACAAATCTTAACTTTAAAAGTCCTGATGATTGATAAGATTTAGGAATGTTCCAGAATTAATAAATGATAAGTGTGTGTTGATCTCTGCATCTGCTACAGTTTGGGTCTTGAATGTCCCTGAAGGCACATCTGTTAAATGCTTGATCCCCTCTGGGGATCAATAGCCTATGGGACTGTTGAGAGGTGGACATTTATGAGATGAGGCATAGTGTTAAGGAAAGGAGGCCATTGTGTTGTGCCCTTGAGGGAGATATTCAGACTGTATTCTTCCTCTTTCTTTTTGCTTTCTGCTTTGCATAAGTTGGGTCTCTGTGCTTGCTTTGCATAAGTTGAGTCTCTTTGCTTGAGATTTGTCCCATTGTGTTGAGCTGCTGAGGGGTTCAAAGCATTGAGCCAAGCATAGTTTGTAATCTTCTGAGAAGTTCCTCATTTGAGACATTTTAAGAGAGAAAAGGAAGCTAACAATACAGCTTCTAAATCAGTAGTTTCTTTTTGATTATATCTTACATCATGACTTTTCAGTTTTTACTTTTGTGGTTTTTTTTTAAAATTTTACTTACTATTTCCTTTCTTAAATAAAAAGCATTGGTTTGTTAACTAGGATGTTGTAATCCTCTGGTTATTGTAGTTTCGACAAAACTGTAATGATATTTACTGAGAATGTTAAAGGTTGAAATCCTCTTACTGAATTTCCTGATCATTAATAATCACTTGCAACAAACTATTTCTCTATATTAAATATATTTGCAAGATTAATATAGTTTCTTGATTCTTACCAAGGACATAGTCTCTCTCTCTCTCTCTCTCTCTCTCTCTCTCTCTCTCTCTCTTTCTCTCTCTCTCTCTGTGCATGTGTCATAGGCAGCTATGCCTTTGACCTCTTTGACCTCTTTGACTTCTATGGAAATAAGCTGGAGAGCAGGTTTATTATAAATTTTCACTGCAAGTAATTTTAAGTGATGTCTTTATTTTTATATTAAATATGGCTGGATAGATAGTTTGCTGTTTTCAGTTCTGTTGACTTTCAAGACCTCTGTCAAAGAGCCATGTTGAAGTTCTTTCTTATCACCAGGACTCTATGATAGATAACATGTAAACTGTTGTGTTTTAGGCCATCCTAAAATGCAATAATAAAAACACAACTTGACATCCCCTGTGACAAGATGTTCTGCCTTCATTTGTATATTAAGGTTCAAAAACCATTGCAAATGCAGCCAATTCAATTTTTGTCTAATTCATCTGGATTTAGGAACATAGTCTCTTGTTATTTTTTTTAAAATTTTTATTATTTTTTTAAAATTTCATTGGCATCCAGCAACTCTTCAAGGATGCAAGTTGAACTTTCTGATGGTGAAAATTGGAAGGCGTCTTCATGTTCTAGTGGCAGCATCTCCCCAATCTGAACATGTATAGGAGAATCCTTTCATACAGAAGGGAGACTGTGACATTTTTCTAATACTCAGGTGTGAGGATAGTCTGTTAATATGTGCTCATCGTGTTCAGATTGTAACTGAACAGTTGTAAGAGAAAAATGTTTCTTCAAGCATCTCTTACAATTTTGAACCTGTATACTCATGATATGCATGTTAGATTTTCTAAGACATAGTAGGAAGAGCAAGGGAATCTTATTTGATAAATTTAATATGTACATGGGAACATAAATAGAAAAAAAGGTGAATATAAATATTTAAAGCTTAACATTGTCAAACTAGGTTGCTAATGAATCATAAGTTGTGAAAACATTAAGAAAAAAAAGTAGCTTGGGCGAGAGATGATAATGGTGGAAAGGTCATGAGGAAATAAAGATCAATTGACTGATATTTGCCTTCACAGATTTCTGTTTGCCTTGGCTCCTCTTTTTGGTGTTAAGTATATATTTTTCTCCTTTTATTATAGAGGTAACACCTTGTATAGGAATTTTCCTTCTTCCATGAATAGTAGGGAGGTGAGGATTTCATTTTGCATTTCAAATGCCTTTGACTCAAAATAACCAATAAGGCAAAGTGGCATATTTTTATCTCATTAACAAAAAGAGAGTTGAATATTGGTCTGATCGTTTGAGAAATAGAATGACATTGACATTTGAAAAACATTGTTCCATGTTAAAGAAGACATTATCTGGAGGCAGTTTATACCATTGAAATATTAGGTTTCAACCAAACAGTCCATCGACTAGTAATTTCTGTTATTGAAAAGGAAGCCTACACAATAAAGCTTAGACAGCTCATAGCTGACCAAAATCCAAAAGTAGACGAGCAACAAGAAATATGTCTTAGCATTTCTTCCTATGTAAAGTACACATACTAAGTTTGGGGCTTCACAAGCAAGTATTAACCCACTCCAAAATTAAACCAACTGTAATAGGATACACACAACCAATTGTCTTCTTCTTAGCAGGAAATGGTGGAGTGGTATTTCTGCCTATGTTTTCTTGAGCATTCTGTGCCAGAATCAGAGACTGACATATTTAGATCTTTCAACAAGGTAGAATTTATTTTTGGTAAGCCACAGGATACAAGCGAATTGCTTGCCTAAGAAGATCTTTAAAAGTATATTTGGAGAAAAATGAGAATAGCAGAGCATAGTGGATACAAATGAAGATAAAAGGGATAGGTGGAAAGAACAAAACAACAAGAGGAAAGTATTTCTAATGCACAGCGGTGCATCTTTGACTCTGTCCATTGGAATCCTGGCCAGGTACTGTTATTTTAGTATGTTATGCCAGAAACATAGACAAAAACATTGAATCTCTCTAAACATTGAATCTCTCTGCTATGTCATAACTATTGACTACAATTGTCTCACAGTATTTAACTGTCTTAATGAAATAAATTTGTCTTATGATATACCTACCATGGTACCCTGGTCTGAATGAATACAGGATTTTTTATTCCAGTCTTAATTACAAATATTAACACTCTTATCACATACCATACAGCACACAGTACACAATAAATATCTATCTATCTATCTATCTATCTATCTATCTATCTATCTATCTATCTATCTATCTATACATCCATCCACCCTTCCCTCTCTCTCTCTCTCTCTCTCTCTCTCTCTCTCTCTCTCTCTCTCTCTCTCTCTCCCTCCCCATCACCATGATCCTCAGCAGCAGCAGCAGCAGCAGCAGCATAATCTATGTGTCTGCATGTGTATGGATTACAAAATGCATGTAAATTAAAGAGGCTACGGAAGAGTTCAGAAGGTTTCAGAAGTGAACTGGAAAAGATTTGGCGTTACTAAGTTAACAAGCCAGAGAAGTTCCTGAAGGGAGCTGATTCAGGAACTGCTGAAGTTAGGTTTGATTGTTCAGTTTAATGAGTTACTTCTTTCTCTGTTATGATTTTAAGATGCCTATGTGTCTCTAAAATCTCAATTTGTCACTACTAACTTATAGGGTAATTTAATTCCTACTCCCAGAAATATGTGATTTATCACTCCATGTTGGATGCCTGGTGCTTAGATCCTTAGTCCAATCAGTGACTACACTCGTCTAACCTCAAAAAGTAATCAAAAGAGGCTGGTAAAATGGAATCTACTTGGGCATTGCAGTGTGAGAATATAATATGGAGTAAATTTGAAATGGGCGTAAACTGATATGAGCCTTTGCCTAACATCTCATATTAATATGTTTTAAGAGAGTGTCCAGACATCTAAACATCAAGCAACAGAATTATAAGACGACATAAATTAGAGAAAGATAACCTATGTAAGGTAGTCTGTACCTTTTAACAGGGAATTGTTTCTACCTGTGTCTCTCAGCTGATTCTCAGGCCTGACCATTGAAATGATGTTTGCACTACTTTGAAATATGTTTTTAGACACATTCAACTTCTGATTAAAGTGAACATATTCTTATTGTTCTGTCAGTGAACTCTGTATTGTATAATAACAGACCTTAAAGAAACTGGGTCCCTGTCTTGACTAACTTTCATTGAATTAAACCTGGTGGTCTGTATTCAAAAGTGACAGATCACAGTAATAGGAATAATAGCCTCATATGATGGGCATAAGGAATATAAGGTACACAGGGGATTTCTTACTCTACTGGAAATAAGTAATTCAAGTTTAAACTTCAGACTATTGATACAAATGCATTATTTAAAACATATAGGCAGGGAGTTTCTATAACCATCTATAATAGTGATTTCTATTGCAAAAGAGGGTGGCTATGTCAGCTGCTGATTACTGACTGGTATTAGAGTGGCATTTGATGATGGTAGTGTGCACTGGGAGGGTACAAATGAAAAAGAATAAGCAGAAATCCTGAGCTTGGCTATACTTCTTCTGTAAGCTGAAGGATCCTCTCCTACCCTGTCTGATGAAACTCTTCTCCACTTCACTGAGAATCCTGTGACAACCTGGCAGGAGAAAGCAACTTTGCGAGAAGAAGCAATTTCTCCTAATGTGCTATACAACCACACTTCATTGCTTCCAGATTCTAGCATGCCCCAAGGAATCAATTACAAAGTCTGGAAAATGGCTGATACAGCAGCAGAAAGACAAGATTTTATGAACATTTTTTTTAA
>JAQHUG010000256.1:1086238-1096420 GCA_028555095.1 Dicrostonyx torquatus | reverse complement strand
TGATGTTCTTGTTTGAATTCGGTTGTTTTGTTTTTGAGACAGAATTTCTTTGCCTATCTTTGGAGCCTGTCCTGAAACTTGCCTTGTAGACCAGGCTAGCCTCAAACTCACAGAGACCTGCTTGCCTCTGCTGAGTGAGGTAATTAAAGACGTGCACCACCATCATCTGACTTGAGCTCCCAAGTTTTTCATTTCCAGGTTTCCCTTAGTTTTGGGGCTTTCTTTATTGATTCTCTCCCCACTTTCAGGTCTTGAACTGCATCATGCCTTTCATTCTACTGTTTGTGTTTTCGTGGATTTCTCTAAGGGATTTATTTATTTCCTCCTAAAGGGCCTCTGCAATATCAATAAAGGCTATTTTAAGGTCTTTTTTCTTGTGTTTCAGCTATGTTGCAATTCCCAGGACCTACTGTGGTAGGGTTGCTGGACAGTAGTGGATATACAGAGTTCTGGCTGTTATTGTGTCTTTAAACTGGTGTCTAGACATCTGAGTTTGGGATGATTGTACTTTAGGTGCTCATATCTGGTCTTGCATTTGTGGGTGGGTACTTTGTTTCTTGGCTTCTGATGCCTTCTCTGGTTCATTGGAGGGTCTAGTGTCTGTTGTAACCAGGTAGGGTATTCTATGATCCTACTAGGTATGGCCACTGGGTGTTCCAGGTAAATGAAATTTCTGGGTATTGGGACCTGATACATAGAAATGGGGACAGGCTAGGTGGTAGGGATCAAGGGAGTCTTTAGGGAGAGAAATGTGGAATATCTCATCAGAAACTGCTTAGTCTCCTTGGAATGGGGCAGAGAGAAAGAGGCCACAACAGGTAGTCTGCTGTGGAGATGGGGATAAGAATAAGAAGGAGAGGAGGGAGAGTGAAGATCTAAGGCTCCCTACCTGCATTACTGGCCTAGTTGCTTCTCTAACTGAATTAGCTGGTGAATTTCTAGGGAATGTCTGTTGAAGGTGAAGGTTGGGATAAAGCAATGGGTGAGGATAGGATGTTTGGAGGGAATGATAGTGATCAGGAGGTGGAGGTATGGAGGGAAACTGTAGCAAGTGGTCTGCTCCAAAGCTGGGGGAGAGATCAGAGATTTGGAGGACATGAGGAAGAAGTGAAGATCTGCTGTTACCCTTCTGTCTTTCCTGGATGGAGGAAGATTATATATATGTGTGTATGTGTGTGTGTATGTATATGCATATGTATATATGTGTATATGATCAGTACAGGTTAGTACAGGCTGCTCTGAGTGTCGTCAGCACCAGAAAATTGTCAAGTGGTTATTATTTCAAAAAATTATCTTGTTAGATTACCACAGTGTTTTATAGTGAGTTCTTTCATATTAAATACCAATTACTTTATATGACTCTATCAAGATGAGGTTCAATAATTTATGCATAAAGAAGTGGGAATGTAGCCACTCTTGAAACCCTTTGTAGACATGAGTTTTAGGACTGATTAATATATATTAATCATATATATATATATATATATATATATATACACATACATACATACATACAAAAAAGACCCCGAAGTGTTAAAACAAATAAGCAAGCTATTCTTAACCTCCTGTGTTTTGGAAAACTCATTACGTGGATTGACAAGCTTCTCATTGGGGAATCTGGAGACACTCTCATCACTGCACAAGGCTTTGCTAAAGAGTGAGCACCAATCCTTTTCCTGTGTTGTATCCAATACTTCACTACTTCTGGGGCTGCCACTCCGTGGGTTACATTCTTTAATCTCTCTTTGGCTGACCCCATCCAAAACTTGTCTCCTCACGTATCCAAGTCTCAGAGGCTATAAATCCAGTTTTCCACAGATAATTTCTGACTTTGTTGCTACCACCGAGAAAAAAGCAATGACCTTGAACTATCTCAGGTATAGAACCTGACTTTTTTAGAGAGGGCTTTAAATATCTGGTATTATCCAATGGGCTCAGGTATCAGGAGAAAGTTTTAAAAAAAAGGAACATCAAGAAAGTGTTTATGTGACAAATGCCCCAAGTTGAGAATGTGCCTGACTACATCTGTACTAAATCAAGTTCCATATATTTGCCTGATTTTATATTTACCATAAGTAAACTTGTAACACTTACTTATAATGGAAAAGGACAATAATTTAGTTTTAAAACTATATAGCAGTTTCACTTTCTAACTGCTTTATCTGGTTTAAATATCCTCAGTGTGAGAGTACAGGCTGATCTGAGTGTTGTCAGCATTAGCAAATTGTCAAGGAGTTATTCTTTCAAAAAATTATCTCGTTAAACTACCACAGTGTTTTATAATGAGTTCTTTCATACTAAAGACAAATTACTTTGTATAACTCTATCAAGATGAGACCCAAAAAGTCATGCATAAGGAAATGGGAATGTAGCCACACTTGAAACTCTTACAAGTTTTAGAAATGGCTTCTACATATATGACCAAAACCAAAAGAACATGTGTTCAGTCATAGGCTCCTGATATGCACAGAACCTGTTATCAACACAGCAGAAAACTTTTAAATTTAACTGGTATCCCAGTATGTTGTATTTGATTCTGTGTCTTTCTGTATTAATAGCTAATGCAACAAATGGCTAGGGAAAGATTTTGGGAAATAAAAATAAAATTTCCAATAAAAAGTTTGCATACTTATGTCCATGAAAATCTCCTTCTATAATGGAAATGAAAAATAAAGTAAAATTTAAAGGTTAAAGAGTAGGGAATAGCTAAAAAGATGATGGTTTGAGAAAATTTGATAATAAGCTTTTCTCCAAACATTTACTATGATATGTTATCTTTTAATGTGACTTGTCTCCTCTTTCCAGCCTTTGCTTCCAAGCACCGTTTCCAGAACCACTTAAAACATGCTTGAATGTATTAGATCTAGTCAATCGAGAAGTTTCAAACACATGCTTAGGAACATGAGCCTTAGAAACATAGCTGCTATTACAAATTAACAGTTCTTCCCTTTTCACTTTACCTTTCATTTGTCTTTTATTTGCAGACTTGATAATGAGTCTTATAACATAGCAGTGATAGTCACATGTGAACAATTGAGATGTAATTCTTCCAAATTAAGGTGTTCTGTAAATAGAGACCCTTGTGTGGTGGTGCATGTGGTTAGTCCCAGCACTCCAGAGGCAGAGCCATGTGGTTCTCTGTGAGATCGAGGTTAGTGTGGTTTAGGCAGTGAGTTGTCAGACACGTGAGACTGTGTAAAGAACATGTTTCAAAAAAGCAAAACAAAACAACAACAAATTCTGTCAATACAACATGCACAATGTGCTTTAAAGACACTTGGAAGAAAGAATATTAAGATAGATAATTAACATACATTAAGATATAACAATATTAGCAGAGTTCCTACAGAAAATGATTTGTGTAGGAGATATGATAGAGAAAAGGTCCCACTGTTGATATGGGCTTAAGAATAAAAAAATACTAAATGTATTTACTTGTTTATTAACTTTTAAATGTAGCTACCAGAAAATCTTACAATAGACTTGCTTTAGGCTTACCTCACACATCATCCCATCAAGCTTATTTGAATAGGAAAGACAAAACTATTCATATTCTTATGTAATAGAACGTGTTTTCAGCTTCATTCATGAAGAACTAATGAGTGACTGAGTATCTATAAATTATTCTGTTAAAAATTTCTATATTTTATATTGAAAGTATGTGGTATAGATTTAGGGATTATCAATTTTGTGATCTAGAATCTCAGCTCTGCATGATCTTACCATGTTGCTACATATGTTCTTACCATTTACTATGTCTGATCTTACCATGTTATTACATGTATACAAGGAATCTTGTGAAAATACCACCAGCTTTTGACTTAGTGTACAAAATTTAAAATAAATAAAAAGATTTATAAGTTTGGAGATAACAACTTTTTATGTACAAAATAAACCAAATGAAAAAAATAATTGAATTTTTGTTTTTGTACTTTTGGTTTTATTCGTTTTTGAGGGACAGAGATAAGGAGAGAAAGAACATGAATTTGGGTAGGTGGCAAGGTGGGGAGAAGATGGAAGGAGTTGAAGAGGGGAAATATTATGACCAGAGTATAAGGTATGAAAACAAATTAATGAGCTGGACAGTGGTGGCATGGTTCTTTAATCCTAGCATTTGGAAGCCAAAGGCAGATGGATCTCTGAGTTCAAGGTCATCCTGGTCTACAGAATGAGTTCAAGGATAGTCAGGTAATGCAGAGAAAATGTCTCTTGAAAAAAAAAACAATAAATAAATAAAAAATAAAAACAAAGCATGAGCTGTTAGAAATTTAAACTTTCATTTACTGTCACTAAGTTTAAAAGATTCTATTGTTAAGCACAGTGACTTTTTGTAATTTACAAAATGTCAAAACAGAATTTTTCATAATGGAAAAAATTTCTGTCTTTTAAATTAACTTATTAATAAAGGTGTGTACTATCTTTGTCCATTTGAGTTACTACAACAAGTGCTATCAACTCCAGGGCTTCTAAACACCATAAGCACATTTTGTTAAAATTCTAGTCTTGAAAGCCAAGATCAAAGCCTTTGCAGATTTGATGTCTTGTGGTTTGTGCATGTTGCCCTGACCTGTCTAAGCACAGCTGAAGAAGCACCCGTTTCCTGTGTCTTACTTTATGCAAGTGTCGATTCTCCCATCATGAGTGTGGGCTCATGGTGCTGGATAATTGTCTGTATTCTGTCAATCATGTTTTAAATAAATGCTGATTGGCCAGGTAGGAAGTATATGCAGGTCAACCAGACAGGAAGTAGAGGTGGGGCAATGAGAACAGGAGAATGCTAGGAAGGAGAAAGCTCATTCCTCGCAGTCCTGCCCAGATCATCGAAGAAGCAGGATGTGACCTGCCACTGGAAAAGTATGGAGCCATGTGGGTAACAGATAATGATACTGGATTAATATGCATTATAAGAGCTAATACGAAGCCTGAGCTAATCGGCCATTCAGTTTATAACTTATGGAGACCTCTGTGTGATTTTCTTTGGGACTTGCCGGATGTGGGAACTGGGGAGGGCAGAAACCCCAACAAACAGGTCCTCATGTTATTGGGCAGGACAGAACCCCGATAAGCAGGTCCTCATGTTACAGGCTCATGAACTTATCACTCCTGCAAAATACAATGACCCCCTTTTCTGAGTATTATCTTCTTAGGGGATAAGATTTCAGTATCTGCTCTTGAGCACAAGGGTCACCATCCTTCAGAATATAGTAGGTATTAATTGTTGCAAAGAACATTATTGTTAATTTGTAAGGCATTAGCCACCTGAGGGCAGTGTGAGGAAACATGAAAAAAGCAGTAACTTTATCTCTTCTTAAAATATCAAAAGAAACACACCTAAGGTTAGCCAATTGAAGGAACAACACAACGTGACAGCAATAAACAGAATCCTGTTTGAAAATTGTTTACCTGTTTCCTTGATTTCTTAAGAAAATGTCAGCTCTCTGTGTGGTTTGCTTCTTCGCTAGTTGGTTTCATCTCTGGGGAATAAGAAACTACAGAGTCACTAATACACATCTTTCTAATCTGAGAATGTTCTAATACACACCAAGTATTATTTATAGTTATTCTAACATACTTTCTATACTGAAAGTTAGATTTATTATTTGATTGGATGCATTACTAATATAAAGCATCAAATAGTGGTGAAAACCATTTCTTCTTATACTTGTTAACAATTATGTTCACTAAATATCAGATCTTATTTTTTTAAAGATATATTTTGTTTTACATGTATATGTATGTACTGTGAGTATGTGTGTATGTGTACATGCATCCATGCACAAGTGAATGTGAGTGCTTTCAGAGACCAAAAATAGTTGTAGGAACTTCTGGGGCAGGTGTTACAAAGCAGGTCTGAGCCTTCTGGCAAGGTCTTCTGGTTGAGCATCAAGCACTCCTAAACATTGAACTCTCCTCATCTCCAAGAATTCCTTTTTAGGTTGTTAAGATTCTGGATTACAGCAGAAACTCACTTGAGATAAATAATTTTCAAATTCATTACCAAGATGTGGAAATCTGGGAGAAATGTGGATTTGTAACAGCTCTACAAATAGTATTTACTGTGACCTGCTAGACTTCAAGAGGAATGTGAATTAACTAAATCCTCCACAAGAAACTTGGTATAAAATGGAGCTAAAAGCAGCATTTTCCTTTCCTTTTTTTCCTTTCCTTTCCTTTCCTTTCCTTTCCTTCCCTTCCCTTCCCTCCCTTCCCCTTCCTTCCTTTCTTCCTTTCTTCCTTCCTTCCTTCCTTCCTTCCTTCCTTTCTTCCTTCCTTCCTTCCTTCCTCTCTTTCTTTGTAGATGATTTATTTCTTTATGGATGAATAACATCCCATTACACATACATCGCATTTCCTTACCCATTGAGGTCATCTCAGTTTATTCTTATCTTGGATATTGTGAATGGTTCTGCAGTAAACAGAGAAGTGTAGGTATCTCTAGGATATATGTATATTTGTTGAGATGAAACTTGCATCACATAAAATTAATTGTTTATAATTAATAAATCTGTTGCACTTCTACAGGTGCAAGTGCTATAAACTATTCCTATCTTTTGTTTCACATATTTTTATGCAGGATGTGTGTGTGTGTGTGTGTGCATCTGTATGTGTAGATGCATAGCTCTTAAATGCATATGAACATGCTTATAAGGTCCCATGCAGAGGTGAGGCCAGAAATGGTTTTAAAGTACCTTTGTCTTTTGCATTCCACCTTATTCCCTGAGACAGGGTCTCTCACTGAATCTGTAGCTCTGTGCTTTTGGCTGGGTTTACAGTCGGTAAGCCCTGACAAAAGTTTATTTTTGTATTTACTTTATTTTATTTTCCTGTCTTTTCTCCTCAGTATTGATATAAAAGGTATGCAAGGCCATTCCTGTTGTTTTTTTTTAATGTGGATGCAGGAGATATGAACTCAATACTTCTCACTATATAACAACACATGTTTTCTCACATATCCATCTTCCAAGCCTGCAATGACTTCTAAAGTCACATAAGGAAAGCATTACACAACACTACTCTTGTTTTCCTTTCTTTCATGTTTCAGGAGCCACTGATTTCATTTCTGTCTCTACTAAGTCCACTGTCCTAGATATTTCACATAAAATGAATCATATTATAAGCAGCGTTTTGTGTCTGACTTCTTTCATTTGAATATTTTGAAAGTTAAAAAAAATCACATTGGTCAATGTTTTCTTCCATTTTATCGTTGAATAATAGCCCATTGTGTAGACAGCCTACTTCTCTGCCCATTCATCTGTTGATAGACATAAGGATTCTTTCTAGCTTTTGGTTGTTGCTAATAATAACAATATGAAAATTTGTGTAGTATTTATTTGTCTATTTTTAGTTGATCTGAGTAGGGCCAAGGGCTAGGATTACTGAGCTGTATAATAATTTTATTTTTTTCTCACAAAAGGAATTACTTTAAAATTGCATATATTTATGAAATGACATGTGAGAATTTGATGTATTGGCAGAGTGGGGGTGATCAGATCAGTCTAATTGGTGTTTCTGTCTCCTGGATGGTTATCTCTTTCTTAGGGGTTGTAGCCTTGATGTTCAGATCAGGGTAATTAGTGTTTCCATCTTTATTGCTTCTCAGTGTTTGTGGACATGATATTCTGACTAGGGAAATTAGTGTTTTCATCTCGTTATAGTTAATTTCTTAGTATTTGTAGTCTTAAACTTTTCTCCTCCAGTCAGCTCACTGCACTCTAGAACCAACTAAAAACATTCCTCTTAGGGAGTTCTATTTTGGGACCCATTTTCTGACCAATTTGTTTTCTTTCCCACCTTGTTTAGTCTCCAGAGTGTACTGTTCTATATTTCTGTATTATTTAGCTGCCTCAAACAAGTGAGAATATGTGTTTTTTTCTTTATCCTTGGCTTATTTTGAAAAACTGTAAAGCCTTCCAGTTTTGTCCACATTGACACCAATTTGACAGGATTTTCTTCTTTACGGATGAATAACATCCCACTGAGGACACACATTGAATCTCCTTGTCAGCATGTCAGTTGATTCTTATCTTGGGTATTGTGAATGGTTCGGCAATAAACAGAGAAGTGTAGGAATCACTTTGATATATTGATTTTGTTTTCTTTGTTTATCTGCTTAGTGGTGGAATAATTAAATCATACAGTAGAGTCTTATTTTTAGTTTACTGAGAAATCTCCATACTGTTTCCCATAACATCTATACTAACTTACATTCCCAACAAGAGTTCTGTTTCTCAAATGCTTACCAGCATTTTCTTTTTTAAAATTTATTTTATTTTATTTTTTGCTCCTTCATCATAGCCATTTTACGTAGAGGGACAAAAGATGGTGGATTATTATGGTATTGATCTGCATTACCTTAATGATTGATATAGATGATCTCATTCTGTTCTATACTTGTTGACAATTTCTGTATTTTCTTTCTGATTTTTAAACCCAGTGTTTCATGGTCTCTGGCTTTTGCTGCATAGCCTGTGATTGCTAAGAACTTGCAGTAACTCTCCTGTCCCACCTGCACAGGTATCAGGATCACAATGTATGCCACCGTTCCTGACTTGTACATACATCCTTTTCATAAATATTTTCCAAAGAACTTGCTATTTCTAAAATCAGTTTTTTTTGGCAATTTGATATTTTCAGTTTCTTACGTACTTTATTTGATCCCATTCTAGAGGGTAATCCAGTCACAAATAGGTGGTTTTTTTTTTTTTTCTCCTGCTTTACTGATTGCTCTCTCTTGCTATGGAGAAGCATTATTTTTACAATCTCTGTCAGGTTTTTGTTTTTTTTGCCTGTGCTTTTGGTGTCTTATTTAAAAATCATTGTGGACATCAAGTGTTCCTCCTGTTTTCTTCCTTCAGTCTTACGAGAGTGTCTTAAAACCACTACAGTTATATTCCTCTCCAGCTTCTTTCAAAATACTCTGAAGAGTCGTTTTAGAGCCACAATGAATTCCTGATGCCTCTACTACAATATACAGAGGGTGAGAGACTCCTCTGCCTCCAATAATAATTAAAAGAAAATTCCAAATAATACTTTGTTCACTGAGACATACTGTGGAATCTTCAGGTTCAGTATTGAGTTGGACTTCTAGTAGCAGAAAGCTACCAAACTTTCTTCATGCTTGGCTGAAATATCTTTAAATGCACTCTGGAGTTTCTTTGTGAGTGAGCCTTCTTTCCAAACCTCATTAAATTTTTTTATTTGTCAAAAATATGTTGTATAATACAACATTAGTAACTTAGTTTTATACATAAATTATATTTGTCATCGTCTTTGATTAAAGTGACAAGGTGGCAGATTTTGAGGGGAAGTGTTTCATATGGACAGTTTTGTTTCCCTATTGTTTCCCATCCATTCTTTTTCTCATGCTTATTCATATCCATCTTGCCATGTGTCAGCCACGAAATAAGCCTAGTGTTTAGTAATTTACATAAAAGAATCATTTTCTCTTAAGCCACCATTTAAGGTAGCTATTGGAGCTCTGTTGTATTCTGAGTCCTGGAATTCATCTGACAAGCTGCATCTACCTGTTTCATCCTCCACAGCCTTCATTCCATGTCAGACTGCCATTTTTTAAAATTACTTGGGTACATCTCCCTGTAGAATCAGGCGTTGCTGTACCTGCAGTTGCTACAAAATCTGAACTCTCACATCCTCTGCATGTTCATTGAGTTCTCAGTGGAACTCTCTCACTAGGCTGGGTAGTGTTCTGTGTCATCCTCCCTTGGGCAGTGAGTATGTATGGCTAACAGTCTACTGTCAGTTTCTTCTGCTCAGTATCAGATGGTATGCGTTAAGCTATTTACAAGGCCCAGTGGGGCATAAAAGAGACTGAAAAAACAAAGGGTCACATCTCCCATTCTGTTGGCAGAGACTGTTCGATTGTTCCTGGCTACCCACATGCAAATAATCTCACAGAAACTGTATTAATTAAAACACTGTTTAGCCAATAGTTGTAGCATTCCATGGCCCCTCTGCGCTCTATGTGCCACCATACCATTCGTTTACCCGGCAAGGGGCTGGAGATTGAAACACACAAAGACTCATAGACAGAAGAGAGAGAGAGAGAGATTCACCTTCAGTCTACAGGCCCAAAGTATCCAGTAGACTTTTCCATGAAGCAGGAAATCTGAAAGAATGTTTCGCCTCTATTGGGAGTGTGTCAGTCACTTTCTTTCTTTCTTT
>JAQHUG010000256.1:1045218-1062454 GCA_028555095.1 Dicrostonyx torquatus | reverse complement strand
TGGGGACTGACTGAGAAGCCAATGATAGTGGCACCGGGACCTAGCTCTTCTGCATGTATTGGCTTTTTGGTAACTTATTCTATATGGATGCACATCTCCTTAGACTGAGATGGAGGGGGGAGGGCCTTGGGATTTCCACAGGGCAGGGTATCCTGCCCCATCTTAAGGAAGCAGGGGGAGTGGGGGAGTGGGAGGGCCTGGAACAAGGGGAGTAAATGTAAATTTTTCTTTTAACAATAAAAAATAAAAAAGAATAATCATTCTCATTAGTAGTTTTACCTAGTATATAGATAAAGCTAAGATGTAGACAACTGTTTTTGTATCTAATTTTAGAAATAAATTGATTTGTAACATGTTTTTATTTGCTCTTCTTATCAAAGCTGTTGTGTGTTAAATATAGGGTATAACTTGGGTTGTTTTGGCCAGGTAGAACACATTGTTGTCATTTACGTTCAAACATTGGGTTAGACCATGTGAATTTATGTGCAGAATATCTCCAAAAATATAGCTCAAAATGTGCTCATTGGAAATAGTCAAGTTTCCCTATTAACTATATGTTATATTCCAAACCCTTATCAGTTCAATATTCTTAATTCTAAAGATTTTTTTTTAATTGTTGACTTCCTTGCATTTCTGATTCTCATTCTCACAACCTGCAGACACCAATTATCTCCTCATGACCCATTAATTTCATCTCATCTTTCCCAGTTGTCAATAGAAAGGACATCTGAATTCTGGCAAGAATCAGGACAGTATAATTTGACCATGAAATATACATTAATTAATTAATGTTTTCCACACTTCCCAGACTTAGAAATAGGTAAACCACAATCTTGTTTCTCCAAACTGAATTAATTGTGGCCTAGGATTACATTTTAGTGACTCAAAATTTGGTCTCATACAATTCTGTGTAGACACAGGTAATGGCCTTTTTTTTTTTAAAAAAAATTCTCTTATTTTTGAGATTATATTATAATATCATTTCCTCCTTCATTGTCCTCTCTCCAAACCTTTCCATACATTAATCCTCGATCGTGTTCAAATTTATACCCTCTGTTTTCATGGATTATTATTACATACAAGTACACCTTGCTCAGTCTGTATGTTTCATATATATATATATGTATGCATGTGTACATATATAATATATAATATTCCATGTATATTTACATACATATTATATATGAACACACATATAATTTTCCTTAAATATGTACATATATATGTCTACATACATATATGAGTGTGTGTGTGTGTGTGTGTGTGTGTGTGTGTATATCTTATCAGAGAGGACCATTTAGTATTGGATAACGAATTGATATGTGCTTATCTCTGAAAGCAATATTTATCCCATTGAAATTTTCAGAGCTGTAATAGGATTTATCAGTGTATGGAGACATGAAGTGTGACTAAACTTCAAGAAAATTATAGTCTACACCTCTTGTTTGGTCGGTTTTTTTTTAATAACCTATCCTTCATATTATATCAGGTCCTGAGTAACATCTAGAAATTCATTGTTACAACCATGTGTTTATGGCTTTTCCTCCACATGGGCTCATATATTTCCTTAGGGACAGGAAAACCTTCTTTCACTTTGTCATATAGTATTCCTAATCTATTATTCACAACTGATCTTTATTTCTAGAATTCCTTGTGGGTCTAGTATTTGGCTCTCAAAGTGTTATGAAACTATTGCTCTCCCCATGCAATGTCTCTACAGTAACTTAGAAAGTTCACCTAGAAAAAAAGGAAACCAAGAATAGTTTCTGCTGTAATAACTCTTTTCAGAGGTAAACAATGACCGTAGTCTACAGGGACATATGTGAATGAGCTTAAACAAAAGAGTTTCTAAAATAAAAAGTACCCAGGTTAGATAACTCATTGCTGTATTTAGTATACAAAGATAAATTCTAAAAAAAAAAACCCTTAAGTCATAATGTATTTCTTACTTGTATTTTCTTATTGAAGAAGGCATTCCATAATGTATTTCTTCATTGACGAATTAAAATGACCGACAAAGGCATGATTCAGAGAATGATTATTTGGCAAGAGAGTAACAGGTTTCTTGAAAGAAATCATAGAATAGTAAGAAATAAATCAGTAAGAAGAACTTCAACTTACAACATCTAATCATTACCTCAAATAACTCACCTCACAGTAACACAGTACCCTTCATTTCACATGACACATAAAAAAAAATTCTTGACCAGAAAACTGCTTAAAAGCAAAATGCTTCTAAACAAACAAATGAGCACAAATTTAGAATTATATACTTAAATAAAAGCTAGTTAAAGAAAAAAAATTAAAGCCAAAAAATAATTCAAGTGTAAGACCTCTGTGCATGCAAAGCCTCTTTAGTGTCATTTGTCATAAAATGAGAATTCTAGTGGCAGGAGTGGACCAGCGAGGCCCCTAAGATCTCCAGAACAGTGTGTGCTTGGCTACTGATCATGACTGCCCACCAGAACTAAGTGGTCAGATGTTGTTGCTAAGACGCTGACGTTACTCCACGCCATAGCCATTGACTATAGGACATTGAGAAATCCAGCTGGAACTGGGCCAGCAGCTTTAGCCCTAATAGCCAGCTTTCACAGTGCTGCAGGGGACTGTACAGGCTTCCTAGTGAGAAATGACAGCAACAAACAATCTTACTGAGCTCTGGACCAAAAAAGATTTCAGGAAAGATTAGCTCACTGACGCATTAATAACATGTCTGTTATAGTGGTAACCAGTTGCTTTTTGATTGGATTTGTACCTGCTCCACCAGAGGAAATTCACCTTTGGTACCGTAAACAAGGTAAGAAATCTTTCCTAAGGAGGTCATGTACTCCAGCAGGGGAAGGTCCTGACATTGTTTTTCGCTATAGGGTTTTGTTTGTCAACTTTTCTTCTAAATAATCAAGTTTATGGCCATAGAATGGTGCAGTTCTTAGCTTTGGACAGAGCAAGATTTTTTTTTGCAGTGTTCACAAGTGACTACAGACATTTACACATGGTCAAATCCAGGGAATAAATGACTATTGAATACTCAGCCAGAAAAGGGATGTATGTAATACCCATTTAAACGCTCAAGGTATAGCACAGAAGGAACAGAAATAACATAAGAGCAAGAAGGTTTGGAGGAAGTTCTGCAGAACCCTGACCCCTGTTGTGCTTTTGAATCTACAGCTATGGTTAGCTGTACAGGATCTCCCAAAGATTGGATTGGTCAATACCTTGTCATAAAAGGCAGAGTTATCAATGGGCTGTAACTCATTCCTGATAGTACACAGATAACGGATGACAAAGGAAGGAGGACATTATAATATATTGCCCATTTTAGAATCATATAGTTCCTTCTTTTGATGTATATTTGCTGTATGTATATCTGCATATTCACAACTTGAAAGATGCATATTTTATAGATATTTTACCTCATTATACAGGTTGTCTGTGCTCTCTGCTGTAGTATTTGTTGTGTGAAAGATGTTGAATTTTGCTTTTGTTTCTTTTGCTTTTTCATCTCTTGCCTGAAAAATTTCTTACTCATCTCAATGTTCTGAAGTTGTCATCCTACAATCACTTCAAATGGTATTAATCTAAGTCTTTGCTTAAGTTTTTTTTTTTTTTAAAGTTTGAGGGGATACAGGGTTTGCTTTAGTTTACAGTTCCAGGTTATACTCAATGATAGCAGGCAAGTCAAGGCAGCAAGAATTTAAAACAGCCAATCACTTCATATTCACACTTAATCATGATCATCTCTTCTATTCTTAGGGACCAGAATCCAGTGAACGATGCTGCCCACAAGGGGCTGGCTCTTTTCGTGTCAATTAATGCAATCAAGACAACTCTCACTGACATCCCCACAGCCCAACCTGACCTAGATAATCCCTCCTTGACATTCTTTTCCCAGACTAGGCTAGATTGTGTCAAATTGATAATTAAAACTAACATCATAGCCTAGAAACATTGTTTCGGAGGTGTGTGTGTGTGTGTGTGTGTGTCCACATGGGTGTGAAAGATCAAGATTGAATATCTTCCTCTATTGCTTTCTGCCTTAGTTTTAAAGACAAGATTTCTCACTGAATCCTGAGTTGAATGACTTGCTTTGCTCCATTTTGTACTAAATTTTATAACTGGTGAAGGATGTGATCTAAATTTCTTTCTTTTGCGTGTGATTATTCAAATTCCCCAGTTTTATTTATTGGGGATAAAAGCATTTCCTCTATACATGTCTCAGCAATGTTATCTTCGTTAAACTTCTTTCAGCTTATCACACGTACCTGAAAGTCTTCTCCATTTCTGGGTCAAAGCATGAGTATTTAATGTGTCCCAAGGAAAGGATTGAATAACCAAACTTGGCCCAGTTTATAAAAAAAAACTACAAAAATGTGGCTGTTCTATTTCTAGTGTGCTTTGCTTTTTTGAAGAACAGACAAGCAAGCAAGCAAACAACTTGTGCTTTTCTTTCTCTTGAGAATTATTCTGTGAATGAGATTTTATCCTGGATGAGAAGAACACACCATCATCCAATGACAAGAAAGCTCAGTTATAACAATAATTCCACAGTAGATATGGGTATCAAAATATCAAACTGTAGACCAAACAAGCATTAGCATTTTTTAAAAATTTCAGAGAAGTTCATTGTTTTGACTTTAATTTTATTCCACAAAGGGAAAATTTTTGTTTTGATTAATTTTGCTGGCCTGGAAAATCATCACTGCTCACTGGTTTTTCACTGGTGCTTACAAATTAGATGTTGAGTAGGTTTGCCTGTTTTGATCTAAAATTTTCTCTCTGTTGATTCAGGTGAGGAGAGGGAATGTGATTTAAAGTTCATGCTAATGATTTATGTCATAGACACATAGCTTCTTTTGCAATCTAATCTCTTCTCCAATTTATTATGTTTATGATGCATCCATTCTCATACTGCGGCACATGCCAATTCCTATTCAAAGTATACTGGCGGCTGTCAATTCCCTGTTGGTATCTTTTCAGCTGTGTTAAGCATGTACCATTGCTGTTCCATCTCTTGCAAGCCTTCATGGTTCTTTTCTTGAGATTTTTTGCTTGCTCTTCCTGCCAGATTTAACTACATAGGGAGTTTGTATGTGAGGCAGTGAATGTCCCTATCCACTCACTGTCTTTGTAAGATTATTTCTTTGATGGGAATGCTTGTTTTCTACATAACTTGTGTTGAAAATTAACTGCTTTTGTAGCAGTTTTAGAGATGGAAGTTTTAAGAGTTAGTTTGGCCATTGAAAGGGGTTGATGATGAGATTTCTGGAGTGAGGTCATTTCTATGGTGAGTACAAGTTCTGGCATCTTCTAAACCTTCTCCTCCACATTCTTTTCTTCTTCTCTCTGACTCTGACTTCTCTTTGTCTTTGTTTGTTTTTTTACCCTTCTTTCTGACATGTACAATTTAGGAGAAAGATCACCACCAGATAACAGCACCTTAATCTCATACCTGTCAACTTACATAACTACAAGTCAATCATTTCTGGCCATTGTAAAGGTCCCCGTGTGTGGTGCCACTTCTATTATAGAAGCACAAGATGGAATTGGCCAGTTATATAATAAGCTCTGATCCCACTGTGAGATATCTCTGAGATATGTTTTGTACTAATTATAGAACATGTCCAAATCTCAGGGTCTACACGTAGAGCCTGCCTCACAAGGCCTCTTTATTAAATGCACTTCTACTCCTTTTCTTACTTCTTATGCTTTCTCTCTCAATTCACATAGATATGTAGAAACTACCCAAAATATAATTATTCTCATTTCAAAAACTATTTTGTGTCTTGATCCATCCCAGCTACATTTGAGCTAAGCAGAAGGTGTGGTGAAGATATCTGACATCAAAACTGCACATGGCAACCCCATCGGGTCTTTTTAAAGGTTGATTTACTTTATGTGTTCGTTTTGACTGAATGCATGTTATGTGCATCATCTGCATGACTATTATCTGTGAAGGTCAGAAAAGGGCATATGTTTCCCATAGAACTAGAGTCAGAAATGTTTTAAGTACTATGGGGATAGTGGAAACTGAACCAGGTCTTCCTTAAGGGGAACATGTGCTCTGATACACTGAGCTGCCTTTCCATCCCCTGATATATTTAATTTTAATAAACCTTCACCTTTAAAAGTCTATTATGTATTTACTTCAAAATCACTGGAGATATAGGAGTAATTGATTCATTTAATGCAGGGACTTCCTTTGTTAAATTTTTTTTTGTTTTTTTCTTTTTTGAGACAGGGTTTCTCTGTAGCTTTTGGAGCCTGTCCTGGAACTAGCTCTTGTAGACCAGGCTGGCCTCGAACTCACAGAGATCCGCTTGCCTCTGCCTCCCAAGTGCTGGGATTAAAGGTGTGTGCCTGGCTAATTATTTTTAATTCTTCTCTCATGCATTATATCTCGGCTGAAGTTTTGCCTCCTTCCACTTCTTTCAGTCCTCTCTTCCTTTCTGCCCCCAGATACATTCATTCTCTTTTGCCCTTAATAAAATCCAAGCTTCCAGGAATATCAGCTGAACATGGCATAACAAATTACCACAAGACTAGGCACAAGCTCTCATATCAAGTCTAAATGACAGGAACTTTCTGAGCCTTCATTTTCTCAAAAACTTAGGTTGCCAAACCCCATTTGGGTGAACTTAGTTGTTTCTTCGATGCCCTGCCAAACATCTGCTGATATTAACTAAACCACATTAATAATCTAATATTTTGAATATAAGTATAATTTCTAGTGATATTAGTGTGAATGTAAAATGGAGTCCTTTCATATTAGGATGTGAGAGTTTACCAAAAACCATCATGGAATACAAGGGTTGTCAGGTTTCCTATGTACTTTCTGTTAGAAATACTCCACAACTTCTTGTTATGGCAGCCCAGACTTGAGAAGTCTATTAGAAAGGGAATGCAACGTGCTTAGTAATTCAGATGTTTAAATCATAGCCCCTTCTCTCCTGAACCAATCAGCATGGCTAGCTGGGGTATTTGAGGGGAGCTTCAGATAGTCTTTCATGTACCTAGGACTGGATATTCTGAAATCTAAGGGGGAGATGATATCCTTGAAAGAGACTGGGCCTTTCCACAATACGGTGAAAACCACAGAGTGTTTTTCCCTGAGAACATATCACTGTCTCAGACAAATTTAGATTTTTAGTGGACAGTTCCAAATTAAACCCAATTCATTTTAAATATAATTTAGATTAAAAAATAAACCGTAATTTCTGAACAAATGCTGAATATTCACTGAAGAAATGTCATTCTGCTTGGAACACCTGTTCAATTTAAATGAAACATAAAAATACTTACTCCCGATGTGTTTTCATTAAATTGTTCAAATTACACTGCGCAGTGTGCAGTTTAAGTGGAAAGGTATGCTGAGAAAACTCCAGTAAAAGTTCTTCTGTTATTGTTCTACATTACAGTCCATGATTCTGTCTTAGGCTTAGTATTGCTACAGTGAACGACAGCAAGTTGGAAGAGAACGTGCTTATTTGGTTTATGCTACCCCATCACTGTTTATTGTTGCAGAAACTCTGGACAGGAACTCAAAGAAACAGGGTAGGTTTCTGGAGATAGGAGCTGATGCAGAGGCCGTGGAGGAGCACGGCTTATTGGCATACCCCCACAGCTTGTTCAGTCTGCTTTCTTATACAGGACCACCTGCCCAGGAATGGCCTTACCTGCAATGGACTGGGCCCTCTCACAGCAATCACTAATTAAGAAAATGTTCGTCAGGCTTACCTACAGCTTGATCTTATTGTGCCATTATCTCAATTGAGAATCCATCCTCTCTGATAACTCTGTCTTGTGTTAAGTTTACATAAAACTTGCTAACACATATTCTTGAATGCGTGTTCTCAGGTACAAATAAGTGATGGTGTCTAGGTTACCATACGTAATAAAGCCTTCCTCCGTGAGTACAGGTATTTCTTGCCATCGCAGAGTTTCTTATAAGTGATGATTAGTAGAACTACTTTGACAATGAGGAAGACAACTGATGCCTTACCTAGACTTGTCCTGGCACTCCCCAGAGACAGTCTGGATGCTGGGAGGCAACTCTTTCTGCAGTGTTTAAAGGCATTTTACTTGGACTATACTATATGAAGATAATGATGTGGCACAGAGCCCACACTAGCTCAAGCTGTTGATCCAGAAGGAAATAAATGTAATTCAAATTGCTAGTACAGTCTTGTGAGTTTTATAATGGTGGCATACTACTACAGGAAAACACTGGCTCTAAGATTATGTTTAATTTTTATAATAAAATTCTTTTATGGTACTTAACTGTTTAACAGATTTATTTCACTCATGAAGAAACTTTGTTTCTTGCACATAAAAGTTATTTAAGATCTTGGTATAGAATTGTAATTATCTTACTTTCCTTCTCATGTAATTGACTTCCTTACTATTTTACAATTATTTGACATGGAAAAAGAAACCAATTTATTTTTGTGATAACTGATAATTTTTTATAAGAAAGGAGTAGAAAATGATTAAGCTTTTTTGCTGATCATTGTGTTTTTACTCTATATATTTTATTTATTTGCATGTGTGTGGGCACACATGGGCCATAGCACACATACAGAGGTTAGAGGAAAACTTGTGGAAGTCAGTTCCTCCTTCCATCATGTGTGTTACAGGAATTGAACTCAGGTCGTTAGTCTCAGTGACAAGAGCCTTTACTCACTGAGTCCTTAGGAGGTCCATTTATCATTGTATTTTTAAACCCTGTTGATGAAGGGTCTATATCTTTTTAAAGTTTTTATTTGTACAGTGCACAACATATAGCAAGGCCTTGGAAAAATTTTATATACATTCTTATGGTTATAATTTAGGATGTTTATATCATCTCTATACAATGACATGAGATATTTTATCATAAATTCACAAGGAAGTTCATTTAATAACATATATAAAATTATGTTAAATTCCAAATTTCTTTGTGTGAGTGTTATTATATGTATTTATATTTGTTTCTGTATGTATACATGGGTGACCGAGTGTACACATGTGTGTACCCTTAGGGAATCTTGTCTGTATTCCTCAATTATTTCCTGCCTTACTGCTTGTGGCAGTGCAATTCACTGTATTTGGAGTTAACAGACATTACTGTGCTAGTGGTCCAGCCTTGGGCATCCATCCATTTCTGCTTTGTTATTACAGTACACAAGCATGCTGCCACACTGACTTTTTAAGATGTAGGAGCCAGGGTTCTGAGCTCAGGCTCTTGTGCTGGTACAGTACTTGACTGACTGAGGGATCTCCCAAGCTTGGATTTTAAAGTTCTTAAGAATAAGACTCAGTTTTGATCAGAATCACATTTCAAGAGAATCTAGCTTACAATTGGAATGAAATTTGTTTTCAGTAAATAGTTTGGTCTTAAAATTTATAGAAATAGAGGGATCATTAAGACAACCTGCACAGACTGAATTGTGGAATGATCCTCCTTTCTTAGGATCCTAAGTGCTTGGGGTTTAAATTTCTTTATCAAACTCCCAGGACCAGAGCGCATGTGCATACTGATGACAGTAAGTGATCCTAACAGACATTGCAGTGCTCATGTTCCTTTCTTCTCGTAGCTTACTCTTTGTTAGAGTCGTCGTAGGTCCTGCATCTTCTCAACAAGATGAAAATGAAGGTAGGAAGGCAAAAATTACCTCTTAGGAAATAAGTATGGGGAGACCTTCACATGTAGAGTTTACTAATTATATTGGTAGGACACATTCTCGATATGGGATTCCCCTCTGTATGCTGTGAATATGTTTTATTGCCATTGGTTAATAAAGTAGCTGTTTTCAGCCAATGGTTTAACAGATTATAGCCAGGCTGGAAGAGATATATAAAGAGAGAGTAGGCAGACTCAGGAAGACGCTATATATCTGCCTCAGGAAACAAACAGTGGGTGTAATCTTATTGGTAGGCCACAGCCATGTGATGATTTACAGACTAATAGAAATGGGCTAATTTAAGAAGTAAGAGTTAGCTAGAAATAAGCTTAAGCTATTGGCCAAACAGTATTGAAATTAATATAGTTTCTATGTGATCATTTCGGGTCTGGGCAGCCAGGATAAACAAACACCCTCCTTCTACATTTTCCTATGGTTATGCTAGATGCAATTGGGAGACAAAGAAATGGATGGGGTGTATGTGTGTGTATAAAGAAGATGTTTAAAACCATAACAAAGTAAAGCAAAGAGGCAAAATATTTTCTAGCATATTCTAAAAGTTGAGAGATGTAGCTTTAGCTCCAACTGAATGACAGAAAGTATGGTCGGAATTGGGCTGTAAAAATAACATAATCCAAGGAGTGAAAGAACTTGAAAGTTTGAAGAGCAATATTTTGGGATATACATTTTAAAATATCTTATTTCTTTATAGCTGTATGGGTGAGATATGGAGAAGTGTCTGGGTTCAGAAGCGGAGCTACTACGTGGGGCATGGTAGATTATCATGTATATTTTAAATATGTATTTATTTATATTTTAGCATGCATCAGTATTTTGCCTACTTGTATGTAAGTGCACCATGTGCATGATTGGTGCCTGCTAAGGCCAGAAGAGGGAACTGGAATTCGAGTTACAGGCATATGAGTCACTAAGTGGGTACTGGAAATAGAACCCAGGCATTTTATAAAAGCAGCAAGTGCTCTACATATCTTTAAATGATAGGATGAAAATGAACGTGGTTCAGGAACTCCTAGCATCTCACAGCTAGGCTAAGTGCAGCACAAAACACTCAAGTGGAGATAATACACAGAGTGTATATATTTTCAAACCTTACAATATATTTCTTAATCTCTCCAACTAGACAAGTAACACTCAAAAGAAATAAAAAATAAATTAAAAAGAGACCTAGAAATAAATCACAGATTGTGCTGCTGGGACAGTTAACATTAATGAATCTCCCTTAAGATTTTTAGATTATGTATAGGCATGAATGATACTTGGAATTATCAATTTTGCTTCAGCCCCAGTCTTTTCTTTCTTTATGAGTAACCTACTTTTAATAAATGAAAATAGTTCGTTCATATGTACTGCTTCAAAACACACAATACATATACACATATATAGCATATTTATTTTGTTTTTGTAAGTATAGTCAAAATAGTCTATAAAGAATCACTTGCCCCTTAAAATTTTTCTAGAGTAAATATTATTCTCTTTGTTAGATTTGTCTCTGAACTAAACTTTAAAAATACTAAATTTGTAAGAGGATTTATGTCAAATAAGCGGAATTATTACTTTCAGCTTGAAGCATTTATTGTTGTCCTTATTGTTTTCCCATTAAAAAGTTAATGATGAATGCAGTGCTGTGTTTTTATGGCAGCCTTATTGTCTTTAGAAAAAATAATAATGAGCGTAAAATAATTCTGCAATGTGAAATCAAATAGTTTGATCCCTGAGTGCTTTGCTCTAAATGTTCTTTAGATATAATTCTTAGGGATATTAGGAGTAGAAATTTATTTGCCACCATTGTATAACAAAAAGAAAGTGTTAACTACTATTATTTTGTGGTTGGATAATTGTAGACTTCATTATGATTGTTATCAAGTAATTCCAATTTACTTTAAGTTACTTTGTGAGCAATAAAAATAATGACATGAAAAAGCAGTAACTTGTTTTCCACCACTTTCCGCCACTGAAGATGCCATTTCTAAGGAGCTGTGTGCAGTGCAGTAGCAAAAGGGTCCTGTGAAGGGAAATTGGTACCACAATAGTCTCAATTATTTTTTGAGATTATTCTGGATGCTGTAAATGACTTAAAGGAATGGACAGAAAAGCTACATAAATTCAATTGTAATGGGAAAATAAAATGCAAAAGTAATCAGAAACTCTAGATAAAATCTCATTGTTGCATGACAAAAAAATTAAATCATGTGTTTTTAGTGCTTTCTAATTGAACAGATAGTGAACTCAGGGCAAAATCTTAGGAGATTGGCAATTAATTTAGAAGAAAATATTTAATTCATTTCATTGGCAAACTAGCAGTAGATTTCACAAGCATGAGTTAGAACAGTCTTGCTATTATCCAGCATATACACTGTATTATGAGCAATTCTAGATCGGAAATGACTATATTCTTCAGTTCCCAATGACATCTGAAGTTTACTTTCTAACTTCCCTTTAGATAGTACAAACTCACTTTTTGCTATAGTTGGTGTCTCAGTCAACGTAAAATGTGTGCTTCCAGTATTTTAAGTAGTTTTACAAATTGAGGACAAATTAAGTGCTGTTTTCCAAAGAACAGAGTATTTCTAAACCTGTAAAATTGAGACTCTGTTTCTTTTCCATATATGGCACTTATTTGTTACAGTTAGAAAATTTTAGACTGGTGTATATTTTTTATATATAATATTTACAGAAATAGAAACTTTTATAACACACTCTATTGACTGGATTTGAAGAGTCAACCACTTCTGAAACATTTTTGGTTGGCATATACATTGACAAAGATGGAGTGTGTGGGAAGATATATCTAACTTATTACTGCATATACTCCTGGACTCAACACATTTTTTCCATAAGTGTGATTTGACTATTCACCACACAAAGAAGGGTAAATTCACATTTATTCTTTATAATAATTACATTATTTTATTAGTCTGGCTTATATCCACAAGTAAAATATTATCAAATTTACATACCTATATGTAGAGGGAAAGATTTCCAGAATGTTTGTAAGTGACCAAAACAATGGATGCTATATAGCACAAATATTTTATTAAAAGCAGGTGAAACAAGAATATATCCCAGTCCCAGACATGAATATGTGTGTGTGTGTGTGTGTGTGTATAGATAGGTGATTTTTACAGAAGAAGCAATATTTTTATGACTACATTTAAAAACTTTAGAAAGGTTTATTCATTTTTATTTTGTGGGTATGATTGTTTTGGCTGCATGTATGATTGCCTGTGTACTACATGAGTGCAGGGCCAACAGAGGCCAGAGGATGTGAGTCTTTTGTTATCTGTTTACATGAATGCTGGAATCAAACCTGCATCCTCTGGAAGGCTCTCCAGTTCCTCTGATTACTTTCAAACAATGATTTTGATATTTGAATAACGCAAATGTTTCATTTATAAATTAAATTTAAGGCTAAACAAAGTTAATGGGAAAATTAGAACAGTGAACCAAAGCAATAAAATGTAGTGGCTAAATTAATATGATTGTGTTGAATATTAAAAGTAAGAAGCCTGAGATGGGAAGACAGCTCAGTGGTTAACGGCACGTACTCATTTGATGGAGGACCTGACTTTGGTTCCCAGAACCCACAGCAGGTATCTCACAACTTCCTGTTACTCCACCTCCAAGGTATCTGACTGCTGTGGGCATCTGCACTCATGTGCACCTACCTACACACAAGTAATACACATAAGTACAAATAAAATATAATCTTTTTAAAACGTAAGATATCAGCTTGATAATTGAATGAAGATCTTCGGAATTATTATGTCAACAGCTTGCAACTTATCCTCACCAATATGATACTGGGACCCTTAATAAATCTTCTGTCTTCAAATAAAATCTTGGTCACCATTTCCCCCAGGAACTGAGCCGGCAGATTACAGCATGACCCTTGTCATACACCTTAAAGCAAACCAACAATAAAAAAAAACCAGTTTAGATTTCTTATTGTGAAATGGCCATGCAGACAGCACATAGCTTCCTTTCGTGGGGCTCTAAGCTGTGATGAGAATGAGACCATTTATTTTCTCACTGCTGTACCGACCATGAACAGAACTAACGAAAAGGAGCATTGAGGAAAAGATAAATAGAAACTGAATGAAGCACAATGCAAATAAAATCAAAATCTCATTTTAACATTCCTGTTCATGATTAGGTACCATTTCACTACTTGCTAGGTGGGCAGTCGGTACACTAGCTTTGTGGAAACAACAGATTGTTGCTTGTGTTGCTAGATCTCTGCTTTATTCATATAGTAATATGTATTTCAATCATGACAGAACATATGTCATTTTATTTGATAGAAACTAATGTAGTCTCTAATAAAAATACTTTTAAAATATTGTTAAATATTTCCTTTTTAATGTAAAATACAACTGGTTTTTAAAACTAATAGTAGAATAAGTAAAGTAGTAATGTGTTCCTATAATGTCATGCCAATATTATATAAAGTCCTTTTTGATATGTTTTGAAGAAAGTCAAATGGCCTTCTTTAAGACCAATAGCTTAACAACCAGGTGGTGGTGGCACATGCCTTTAATGCCAGTGCTCGCGAGGCAGAGGAAAGAGGATCTCAGTGAGTTTGAGGCCAGCCTAATCTATAGTGAATTTCAGTACATCCAGGAATGTTATACAGAAAAACCCTGTCTGGAAAAAGCAAATGAACAAAAGAAGACAAAAAATACCAAGATATAAACAATGAAAAATAAAATAAAATTAAATATGGGTACTCCTTCTCTTATGCCCTATAGAAAGTAATTAAAAATATACAACTAGAAGAGTAATACAATTTTTCAAAACTTTTTCTAAAAGTAAAAGAGTAACAGGATATGGGTCAGTGTGAGTAAGGGGTATGTGCACATGTATGTATATTCATGGACGATGCTTTGGAATATGAGAGCTTTTTACACGGGTGTTTGCAATCCAAACTCATGTCCTCACATTTGTGCACCAAATGCTTTTATCAACTTTTTTCACTAATTTGTCTAGCTCTAAAATTTATTTTGGCAAAGTACTTGTGCCATTATCTTTTCCTCCCAGCAATACACAGGATTCCATGTTCTATAAGCTTATCCATGCTAGAGCTTATTGATTCTTCTTGTTTTCTTTGATATCCTTCTGTATTTTTAATTTATATTATTCTATTAGCAAGTAGAAGCTCTTTGTGATATAGATATTGGTCAGTTATAATCTTACTTTGAACTGATTACTGGGGTCTTTCTTGCAAGTATTTTTGTTTCTTTATTATTAGTTTTAATAGTCCTTTATAAATCTTATATTCTGGTCATTTATTAGAAATATCGCAATACTATTTTCTCTCAGTCGGTTTCATATCTATTTATTTTAATAATGGAGTATTTTATGTACAGTAGTTGTTAATTTTAATGGATTATAATTTAGCAACTTTTATGATTATTTCTTTTCCAAAGTGAAATGAGAAAACATTTGCCGTAGACACATAGATTTATGTCTGTATTCTCTTCAGTGGGGTTTCTGGATCTCATTTTTATATTTACTTACAGAAATGAGGTATTTTGAAGTGTTTCAATGTACTGTGAAATAGAGGTTAAGATTTGATTTTACACAAAAGAATTTTTTAATCTATAAGGACAAAGTCATGTTATATGTAAAAAAGTAGACATAATCATACTAAGTGAGTTAAGCAAGTAAGAAAAAGGCAGTCATCATATGTTTCTCCCCATCTTAGGTCATAGACTTTTTATAGATAGTGAAATCATGTTTGTATATATCATGAAAGAAGGGACACATTCTAGGGAAAGATAGCATGTGGTAAGGGGTGAAGGAGATAAGGGAGAGGCAGTAGGCATACACACATTCATGAAAGTGTCCTTCCGTAAGACAGTTCTGTGAATAATGAATAAATTTTAATTGAAAATATTTATTTTAATTTTCTGACATTGATACAAGTACTGTTCATGGGCTCAATCCCATTTTCTTTCACTTTTGTGTAAAAATTGCGTGTTCAGGGACTATGTTTCTTTTTATTATTGTATCGTACTCTTGAATGTACATAACACCATATTAATTTGGTGACAGAAGTTGTATTAATTAACTCTTAAAATGAGGTGGTTATACCTATAGCCTCATTATAGCTCTCCTGTTTAGTTTTGAAATTTGCATTTAAATGTGTATTTCATAATCAGAATTAGAATATGTCTATGAGACTGTAAATTTAGAATATGTCTACTTGACTGAGGTCAATCTGACAGGGTTCCATTATTAGCAGTTGACTCCACATCTCTTAGCATTTAACAACTGTGAGTAGCTCCTCAGTCAGGGCTGGGGCTTCATACACACCTCCCATCTCCATGCTGGGATTTAATCTGGCTTGAGCTTACACAAGTCTTGTGTGTGCAGTAACAACAGCTGTGAGTTCATGTGTACAAGTGCCTTGTTGTGTCTGGAAAGTCCTATTTCCATGTAGTCGCCCACCACCTCTGGTTCTTACACTTTTCTGCTCCCTCTTTCACAATGATACCTGGGACTTTGGAGGTGAGTCTGCAGTATAGACATCTCATTTGAGGCTGAGTGTTCTGTAGTCTACTATTCATTGTGTAATTTTTGACTGTCTGTGTTATTTGTCATAAACTAAAATGGAAGATTTTCTGATAAGGGTTCAGAGACTGAATAATCATTTAGGGATATAAGAAATCATTTTGAGTCAGTTTAATACTGTATCACTTTAGTAGATTGATAGTAATATGTTTAAGCTTCTGACCTGTCTCGTCACAAAACTTTTGACTCTGTTTCTCTAGTAAGAAATGGATTTCATTTTGATGGGCAGGCTGTACAAGATTGTACTCCCACCAGCAATGCAGGAATGTTCCCTTTTCCCAACACCCTCTCTAGCATAAATGCCTAAAAATATAAAGTGGAAAAAAGAAAGCATATTTAACAAATGGTGCTGGCATGGCTGGGTATCAACATGAAGAAGAATAAAAATAGATCCATATTTATCACCATGCACAGCTCAAAACTCAAATCCAAATGAATCAAAGACCTCAACATAAAGCCAGTCAAACTGAAGACACACATAGAAGAGAAGGTGGGACGTATACTTGAAAGCATTGGCACAGGAAACCACTTTCTAAATAAAAACCTCAGTAGCACAGACACTGAGAGAAACAATTAATAAATGGGACCTCTTGAAACGGAAAAGCTTCTGTAAAGCAAAGGACATGGTCAACAAGACAAAATGACAGCCTACAGAATGGAAAAAGGATCTTCCATAACTCCACATCAGACAGAGGTCTGATCTCCAAAATATACAAAGAACTCAAGAAATTGGACACCAAAAGATCACATAATCCAATAAAAAAAAAGTAGTACAGGAGTACAGACCTAAACAGATAACTCTCAACAGAAGAATCTAAAATGGCTGAAAGACACTTAAGGAAATGCTCAACATCTCTAGTCATCAGAAAAAAGAAAATCAAAACAACTCTGAGATTCTATCTTACACCTGTAAGAATGGCCAAGATCAAAAAGCACTGAAGATTGCCAGGTGTCTTTCAGCCATCTCCACCCTCCCCCAACCC
>JAQHUG010000256.1:1012712-1027892 GCA_028555095.1 Dicrostonyx torquatus | reverse complement strand
AGCCCAGTCTTCATTTTCATCTCACCTTGGTATAGCCTATCAAGCAATGCTTCCCTAAGATTCAGCTATCACATGATTTATGTTTGTGTGCATGTTGTTTGCCATTTAAAATTTATCTTTTTTCCCATCTTGCTAATTTATTTGTATAAATTAATTCACTTTTATATAATGCCAGCTTGCTGTACTTTTAGGCTTTATTTGTTTAAAGAGGCTAGTTTAATGATCCCTTATCTCCTTCCTCCATTATCATGGCAAGCCAGGAAATATCTAGTCCAGTTTGTGAAATTTATTATTCATCTTCACATTTCTTTTGTCACTGTTAGCTCAAAAATTAGCAATCAAGGGAAACAAAAATATATTGTTGGAAGAGTCCCTTAGACTCTTCTGTCCAAAAATTCACAAAAAGGTTTCCAATGCTTGGCACTGAGTTTTTGCTACATAGTCTGTTTCCCTTGAGAGAATCATATCATATAAGTGATGCAACTAGATTATATATTCCTGGCTTATGGAAATTTTCTATTGCAAATATCTCTGTTCTACTATTTTTCTCTGTAGAGCTCTCATTTTGTTCCTTCTCTGTGGTCTCATTTTAATTTGTTGGTTTCTGTGGTTATACCATATCTAAGGTACCTTGGGCATAGCACTCCCAGAAACTTAGCTGGCACTGGCCTGGACAGCTCTTCCCTGAGGACTAGCTCTTAGACTATCCAAAGATTCTATGCAAGCTGCCTAGAGGAAAAATCAATCAGTAGCCCTATACAACTGAAAACCTATGAGCCACAACAATGGCCAGCCTGGTAAGATAATTTCCAGTTGTGCAATACTGGCGCTTCCAACATGGGTGTAACAAACAGCTGTCTAATTGGATTCAAAGTCTGTGCAATAAGAGGTAATTCATGCCTAACATTATGAATCTAGGCTATAACTGTGGTCAGTGACCCATAGACACTAGAGAAAAGCTACTACACTGCTACTTCCCTGAGCTGACATAACTTATAACTGCATTTTATATGCCCATCCTCATACCCACACTCCTCATCAAAGACACTTCTTTCTTCAGCACATGGAATCCACAATTAAAAATGGACAACTGATCACAGAGTGCTGTATTTCAAATGATACATCTCCAATGCAACCTGCAAACCAAAGACCCAGGGACCATAGTGGAAGAGGTGGGTAGAATGATTGTGTGAGCCAGAGTAACAAAACATCTGATTTGAGTCTACTACTTAGGACAGAGAATCACACCCATGGAATCTCAACAATATGGTAGCCCAGAAATACCTAGATAATGACAACACCAGTTGATATGCTAACTCTGGCAGGACTCTGTGTGTATATATACACACAGGCAACATTTTTTAAGAACATTAAGAACATTTTTCTTAAGCATGGGAGATTATTAAACTGATTTTATAATATAGTACTCTTTACTTTTGATGAAATTTATAGTTATAATTAATCTTAAAATTATATGCTTTATGTTTGTATATTATATGAAATATTCATGTTTTATTAAACACACTATTTACACACAAACACACACACAGGAATGGATATAGACAGAACTATATATATATATACTATATATAAAAGTATATATACTTTTTATTAGATGTACATAGTTGTGTCTACATCCATGTGTGTGTGTGTTTGTGTGTTTGTGTGGTGTAGTATTTATTATTGCTCCTTTGAGCTTATCAGCAACTGCCTTTCTTCACTATTCTTTCTTTCCTATAATCTATTCTTTTTTATGCCTTGATACATTATAAATCAATGAAAATTTCTGGCTTATAATTACTTCATTTGACTTTAGTCTTGCATGACTATCTACTTTGATATTTTTCAAATGACAAATTTCATAATCTTAATTCTAATTCAAAGTTCTAATTTCAATCATACTGTAAAAAGTCACTAACGTGTTTTAGTTACAAAAAAATTCATTCACTCACTTTTCTACATTTTTCCTTGCTCTATGAGCACCAGATAGGGAAACTGTATGTATTAATTAGTAAATGCATTTTTATTGCTTTTGTTTCTTTTGAGTATTTTATTTTTGCAGTACTGGGAATCAAACTTAGGCCTTGCATAGGCTAGGCCAACACCCTACCTGAGCTGCATTCCTGTTTTCAAGATGTCAAATACCTTGTTATTGGTCAGCCAGTGAACTGTGGGGACACAGGTCCTCCGTGGATCCCACTGAAGAAGGCATGACATAGAAAATTCTGTTTATCACATTGAGAGCATGGACTGGAGGCTGCCCACATTTTGGTAGATCAGGAAGCAAGGAAAGATCAGAATCAGAGCTGGGCATAACCTTCAGAGCAATAACTTTTGACATGTATGCCTGCCACCCGGACCTAACTGTTCCAAAACAATGCTACAAACTGGACTAGAGTTCAAAACACAAGCCTCTCAGGATATTTTAGTTTTAAGTCATGGCCCATGTCAGCATTTTGACACTTTATTTTAACTTTAATTTAGGAGACTAAATTTTTAGTTAAGCAAATATCTCTCATCCAGTGCCCAGTCCATATATGTCTTACACTACTCACATTTCTACTCAGTGGCTTGCAGCCACTGGCATTCTTAAAAGTGAGCCAACTATCTTTCATTTCCATTGGTAATTATTAAAATCCTTCTCACTTGATGTCTCTAATCTATTATTTTATTATTTCTTGTACTCTAGCAAGGTCTTAGTTATATCCTCTTATACCAATTCATAGACACCTTCCCTCTCATAGCTGCAGTTAAACAGCTTTCTTGAATAAACAATGCTAACTGGAACTAACTGGCAATTGTTTCAGTGAGAAAGACTTGGTAGTTATGAAACTCACTCAAGAGTACAGCTTGACAAAAGCAGGTAGCCTGGAGGCATAAAAGAATATAATCTATATAGATATAATCAGACACATTTATTTATTACATTGTTCTTGTCTATGAATTCAGAACATTCATCTAAAGGAAAAAAATTGAAGTTTCCAGTCATTCCAATATTTTGGTTCATGTTTAAAGAGACAAGTGTACCATAGTCTTATAGGGTTGCTACACATATAGATTAAGAAAAAGGAGTTACCCAAATATCAAGTGACTTTAAACTTCCTTCGGTTCTGAGGAGAGCAATGCATGCTGAGGAGCATAACATTTTTTTTCTTGACTCTATTGTTTCAGTGATGAGAAATGTAGGCACAGTTTGAATACCAAGTGCATTATTCACCAAACTAATAAAGTTCATTAATTGCCTCTTCTATACCTTTATTGTCCATTAGTTGCCACATAGCAGATGGTAGTTCGATGAGTTATTCCTGTTATTTACATCTGTTTAGGCTTAGCAATAAAAAGAAACTTTGCTGCTATGCTCGCTTGATTGACATGGGAACATTCGTTCAAACATTCCAAATATATATATATATATATATATATATATATATTGTATACACATCTCCCCCTGCGTGGGGGGGGATGACCATCGAGCTCAGTGTGAATCGGTAAAGAAGGGTAGGATAATTATGGTGCCAAGCCTATCTTTCAGCAAGAGGAGAATTCAGTAAACAAGGAAACCACAGAAAGAAAACGATGGAATAATTGACACTTGTGATGAATTCTGTGAAAGGAAAAATGCAATGCCTAATCTCTGTTGGACAGTTAAAATCTCTGTGTTTTTTTTCGGGGAAACTGAGGCCAGCTATACTAGAAAATGCCAGACAATCTTCATGCATGTGATGTTGAAATGAAATGGTGGGAACTGACTGAAGACCAGGGTGAAGGCCTGGGAAGGGAGATTAAATGAACAAGGGGTGCAGAAGATACAGAGGCTGAGTGCGGCCAGAAGACTGGGTGCCCAGAGAGCAGAGGCCTTGGGGACATGGCAGTCTTTACAGGCTGTTTTCCTCCCAATAGTCACTGCAATTAGGATCTCAGAAACAGCTTCCGCAGAATTATGTATTCAGTTTGCATTATGTCCACATAATGGTATAAACATATAGGAAAGACAGGTTAAGAATTAGTGAAATGTTTCTATGCAGCAACAGAGCTTATGTGATGTGTTCCTTTCCTAAGCATCACAAATGAGCTGTAAACACGGACTCTTTCCACAAGGCTTAGTTTACAAGAGACCACAAACCACGGCTGAAACCATGTTTAATGATCAAGCACAACCCTGACATTTGAGTCTCAGTTATAAAGCTCTTAGGGTTTATTTAAAGAGTTCACACTGGCTTGTTTAACCACAAGAATGCAAATTACCTTAGGGTATGGGAGTTGTTCATTTCATAAGGGTGTTATTTAAAGAAAAAAAAGTCATAATGAAAAGGTTTTGAGTACAAGACTTTTTAAGAGGGTAAAGGAAGCTTTATGTTTTGCTTCCTTTCCCTTCTTTTCACATTTGTCTTTTTTCTTATTTATATATTATTGGACATTATCTCCAGTAGATATGTCTTAGCATCTTACTAATACATACAGTAAGTCGTGCATAAGTAAATATAGTTGTAATAGAAAAATATCTGTTTATTTGTATACATAGTTTCTACAAAATATAATAAGGGTAGAACGGGTGTCTCCCTGCCTTGACGTTCTGCATCTCTACTGCTGGGGGCATGTTTGAGCTGTGCAGGCACGGAGTTCTGTGACCCAACTCCCACGGGCAGTCCTGTTAGTCGTTACATACATGTATAATTGTGGCTTAAACTTGGCCTTCTCAGAGAATATCTGCAACTGGATTTAACTAACTGATGTTTATGTCACAATGTTCAAGGAAGTGGGAAGTGTGGTTGATAGAAAGTGTGTTTATAGACAATGTCAGGAGCCTGGCATGGAACCCCGCCTTTGGGGATCAGCATATAATGAATACTCTTAGGGAATGTTGTTTCAAACTGTAATCACAAAGGAAAGGAGAAACATTTTACAGTTGTGAATCCAGGGCACAAAGCCTTAGAAGTCTGTTCTCTCTCTCTCTCTCTCTCTCTCTCTCTCTCTCTCTGTGTGTGTGTGTGTGTGTGTGTGTGTGTGCGTGTATGTCTGTATCTCTCCTCTCTCAAAACCAAAATCTCTATTAAGATTAAAAATAATCACAGACTAGCTGTTAAGTGACTTTTATCTCCTCAGTCTCCATTGCTAAAGGAAAAAAGATAGCAGAAGTCTTTACCTATTTCCATATATGATTTTCATTTCTTCCCTCTTTTTCCATTAAGCAATTTTAGAGCATATGTTAAATCAAGCCATTCTCATATTTTACACCTTAAATGGGAATAAATAAAACACTATCTATTATGTTTAGAGCCAAATGGCTCCCCACTGCAACTGGCACAAGGCAACGCTGGTCCATAATGAGAGTCATTAGCAGTTCATTTCAACCAGGTAGAGACTGCAGAGAGGCATTGTGACCCACATGAAAAATCATAAGGACAGCTTGCTGGCAATCTAAAATGACAATAAAACTGCACCTAGAAAATTGTGATAACGATTGGTGTGTTTCATAAGATAGACACTATGAAATCAGAAGATTCTGGTTAGCATAAACTCTTAAGGTGTCTTTATCCTTTTAATTAATACCAGGATCCACTCCTCCTCATAATTCTGTTGGATCTCTCTCTCTCTCTCTCTCTCTCTCTCTCTCTCTCTCTCTCATTTCTCCATCTTTTATTCTTGTCATAAAATTTTCACAAAATCTGCATAATAAAACATTCTTTCCAAATTCTATTTTGTTCTTCAGTAAATGTTTTATTTACCTGCTTTCAAATCTTACACAGAAAATGAAATATACATATATAATATATAGATATAAATATATACACACAGATATATATGGTGTGTTCTACTGATGCATAAATAAATGCTCATTCACTTCATTAGAAATGGGCTTTCTTCTAGCAGAGCTATGCCTACACAAAGAAACTCTTTATCAAAAAAGAAAAAAAGGAAGGAAGGAAGGAAAGAATGAGGGAGGGAAGAAAGGAACAAAGAAACAAAGGAAGAAAGAAAGAAAGGGGTTACTACGTAAACCTTTCTCTACTCAGGTGTCTCCTGTTCTCTTAGGCCAATGGATGTTGGTATAATTTTGTGTTTTATATTATAAAATTATTTCATCCACTGCAGTCTATCACACAATATTCTGCTTCCTTAAAAATGTACATCAATAAAACATCTGGCCTCATCATCCATAAATACTCAATTTCTGCGGATGGGACTGGGGGAATGGACTTGGAGGAATGGTCAAGGTTTTCAATTAGCCTACTTACTTTCCTAGTCAAATGGCCTGTGGCTTACCAGGGAGTGTCTTCTGGAGTTGTAGGCAGGGACAAAGCAATGATGAAGGTAAGGAGTTCCATCACCTGCGCTGTAATTAAGTTTCCAGAATCAGGTTGTCACTTCTTTATAAATAAATATAAATATTAATGTTTTCATCTTTAACTTTCTGGTCTTACATCTTCCACACTTTTGACAAAACGATAAGACAGCCCCTAACATTTGCAAGGCATACAACTGTACACCACTCTCTTCTATATGGCCCTTTGTCTTATACAGTTCTAGTAAAGAATTTCTTTTATTAAAATCTTGTAAATCTTGTGAACTTCAAACATTTATATGTACTTTCCAAAGAAAAACAATCATTCTAGTCTATTTTATTTGATTTTTCAGAGTATGCCTCAAATTTTAGAATCTAGATTTTCAAGTAAGAGCTTTTTCCATTCAGTTAAACCTTATCATAGTTAGATGATATAAATAGATGTTTCTTGGGCTGTCAATTATAGATATGATAAGATAGATATTGAACAGATAGAGTAATAATTTCTTGGCATTAGAATCAAAACAAAGCAATCATGACATTTATTTCATGTAACTCATGGCTTGTGATGTATTTCAGGGGTAGAATATTTACCAAGCATGTGTTGAAGTTTAATTCACAGTACTAGGGGAAAATTTAGGACTCAGTACACCAGGAATATTTGATTTACCTCATTGTTATTTTGATAGACATTATAAAGCATATGTTAAGTATCAATTACTATACAAATTGAGAATTTATATGACTAAAACTCAGATTTAAGTAACTAATAATTTATTTTTAAAGAGTAGAATAGTTAAGCATATTACTAAAAACTTAAGATTCAGAAAATTAAGTTGAGAAGTGTTTTTTAATCATCCAAACTTTCTCATTATTTTTAATTTTAAGGAACTTTTATATGCATAAATAATACCAAAGTCACCAAATAGTTTTTGTTTATATGATTTCTCATATCTGGGTCTTCGTTCAGTCTGTTGCAATATACCTTTGTTGTAAACCTTCACATTTAAACCAGAATCACACAAATAGGAGTTTGGGAATGATATGTGCAATTAAATAGTGTTTGAGGATAATTTGTTATGAGTTTTTGCTGATCTTATGACATAAATGGAAGAACAGTAGTTTCTCACAGGTTAGATCTAGCATGAAATTTAAAATGACATTGTTTCTTTAGTTCACGATAGCACAGTTACATTCAAATTTATGTCCTCGAATGGAAATTTTATAGAAGCATGAATTTGTAAAATGCTGTTGTACTGAATTTTCTGTGTGCTAAGGAACTTCATAGAAGGGGTTGCTGGTTCAGCCCACACTTCCATGGCAATGTGTCTCAACTCACACAGTATCTCACTATTATGTACAGCCAATATCTTAGTGCACACTTCTGTGGCAATGTGTTTCAGCTCACATAGTATCTTACTATGCTGCACAGCCAAAGCACATCCTATCCCACATTTCACCATATAGAATTTCAAATGACAGACATATAAGTGTTGATAATTAAAAAATATTTAAAATACTGTCCTTTTCAGCATAGTCTTTAGTTTCTATGTGGATTCTGGGAATCAAACATAGACTCACTTCATGACTAATAAGTGCTCATAACCATTGAGCAAACTCTCCAGTCCCAAGCATATTCTTTAGAAAAATATATATTTTTTCCTCTAGGAGGAGGTCAGTATTAAAACTACTCTGATTGATTATTTGGTTTAGAGCTACGTCCAATGTTTTGGTAAAAAGCAAGGTTTTTATCTATTCTTGCTGTCTAATGACATGTGCAAAAGTAGCTATACTTTAAATGAAAGAATAATTCAATATTATTATAAAATATACTTGATTTCATGGACTCTCTAAGTTTTGGAGCTCTCATGAATCACAATTTGAGACAACTGATACAGAGAATGATCTTAAGTATATTTAAGGCAAAAGTAAATGTAAAGCTATATAACATTTTAAAATAGTATTGCTGGAGATTATTAAGGGGTAGATGAAACTGTATCTCAAGTACTTTAATAATTTATGAAATATTCTTGCATGAGTTCATTTCTTCATGGAGAACAAGAGAACATCATACTTCATATTCTTGGATACAAAGTGAAGGCTGCTGATGGGAAGGTCAATGGTTTAATATTTTCTCCTAAATATGGAAGATATTTGGGTATGCTTAGCTTGACAGACCTATGAAGGCAGGTGAATCTATATGTGGAAAATAGTTATAAATAAATAAATAGTCTCAGGTGCAAAATGAAATGTAATAAAAACCTTCTGACCATTTACATTGACACTTTAGACTCAGATGAGTCTAAAACTTATGGTTTTCAGATGGTATTGGAGCAAATAAATGACCCAAATGTCCATAACGCATAATTGTCAGAAATTGAACAGGGGTGTTGAGTGGTACTCTCGTCAAAACAGATGCCATAGTGTTCATGGCGCATACAAAAGAAAACAATTAAGATGTCTGAAAACTATAAAGTATTTAAAGATAGCCATAGCAGAACTTCTAAATGAGACTCCTCTGAGAGACAGGAACCCAATGCCAGGATCATTTATGCAGTCATGAGACTGCACTAATCTAATAACCTAAGGATGTTTTATACCAGAAATTCCAACTCCCAGTGTGTCCCACTCTGAAAAAAATCAAATAATACACCCTCTGAACCATAGTATTAAATCTCCAAAGATTAGGACATATGCTGACTACATTTTGTTTCATTTCTTTGTGCAAACTTCAGAGTCCCATCCCCTGTAATAGATTCTTCTAAACTTGTTGCACCGACTAGTAAAGTTTGTTTTTAAAGGCTTCCCCAATTTCATGTTTGAAATTCAGTACTTTCGCAAATTTTGTCATTTATTTCTATGTGTAAGATTGGATATTGTATCTTTCAATGCAAATGTTTGGTTGTGTCATAACAATATCTAGAAACAAAGTATGAGTGATTAGTAAAGACTTTTGGAAAATTCAATCAAACACATCATAGACAAGTATTGAGTGATGGTAAAACCTATTAAAATAACTAAGACAAAAATGTAAGGAGAATCATAAAACTAGCATAAAATTGTTTTAATCTATATATGAATCTAATTTGCTCTCAGATTGGAAAGATATCCTGCTTTCTGACTTAAAATTTCAACAATATTATTAATCATTTGAGAATTTCATTCAATGTTTTAGTCATATTCGACTCCCTCTCCCAACCCCTCCCAAAACCACCCACACTTCAATTTTCTTAAAAAATAAAGTTTGGAGTCAAACCATGCTCCCTTCTTGTGGCTCAGTTAAAAAATATCCTGTTTTCTAAGGACAGAAAATCAATTCCATGCAATGGTGATAAATGAAACAGGATTTAAAGTGTTGATCCCATGCCCTCTTTGCCTTCCTTCATCTTGCAGCAGAAGCATCTCTTCCCCACACATTCTCGTTAATATGGGTCTGTCCCAAGTTTTACAAGCATCTGGATCCAACATAAAGGTTTGCTATCGTATTGATCCCATTTCTTTTTCAATTTAATCATTGTTCTTTAGTAACAATATTCAAAATCCCAGTACAAATGGGCTTGAATAACATCAAGATAGCGTTTGCAGTGACACCCAGTAAGATGTGTAACTTTTTTGTGTAGAAAAATGGTAGGAGTGTAGAAAGACACCATGTTGCACTGTGAAGCTTAAAAGTCCATATTTCAAGCTTCAATATGAAGCTAGGAGGCAGTATTCATTGGATCCATGAAAAATGCTCTGTGCTATGAGGATGTAGAGACCTTGGGCAGGTGGTAGCAATGACAGAAGGGAACATAGAGGGAGATGCTTGGTACTTTGGGAGCCCCTCTTTCTGCATGTGAGTATGGCCATCGAGGTCTGTTCACTTTCTGAAAAATATTGAGATATGCATATTTTTCTGTTCATATTAGACTACACATTAATAGATATATTAATTATATATTTTTATAAAATATTGGCAAAGCAAAAAGTCCAGTCCTATTCCTGGTAATATGAGTTATAAATCATATGGCCAAAATTTGCCACTCATGCATGTCTAGATTCTAATCCAATATCACAGTAGTACACTCTTTGATTTTGATTTCTATTTTGCCCTTTGAATTTTCTCTCCTTGGGATCTTCTTACCCATTTCTCTGTTTATATAACATAACTTAAGTTTACTGTTTTTTTTTTCCCTTGGTGATCTTGACCCCAAACTAAAATTTCAGAAACATTGTGATTTTTTGTCATTACTTCCTGGAGAAGGATAAAGACTTGGAAAAAATCAGTTGTAAAGATTCAAGAACAAAGACGGCATCCCCAACTACAGCAAGTTAGTAATAGTCACGGGGCAGATACTGGTCGTTCATGTATGTTAAAGACTGTTTCCCCATATTCTGAGAATGTGTGTAGATGATGGTAAGACTTTAGGAAAAACTAAGGTTGCTGAACTGACATCCTGTTATTCAGATCATACTCCTAGTGAAAGCAAAGGTGCATCATGGGATTTCAAATGAACATATATAATATTGATCAGTAAGGCTATCAGTAATAGCCATAATGAGTTAAATGTTAAAGAACTTTATAAAATCCTCATGTAATATTCAAAGAATACATATGATTGTAGTAAGAAGCGCGGAGGGTTGCATCTCACCGCAGCTGGCTAGCTTATACCCAAAATAATTACATAGAAACTGTATTCATTTAAACTCTGTCTGGCCCATTAGTTCTAGCCTCTTGTTGGCTAACTCTTACATCTTGATTCAGCCGATTTCTAATAGTCTGTAAGTCACCACGAGGTCATGGTCTTACCAGGGAAGGATTCAGCATGTTTGACTCTGGCGATTTCATGGTAGCTCTCTGACTCAGCCTTCTCTCTCCCAGCATTCTGTTCTGTCTACTCCACCCACCTAAGGGCTGCCCTATCAAAAGGCCAAGACAGTCTCTTTTTTAACCAATGAAAGCAACCCAAATACAGAAGGACCTCCAACATCATATGATAACATATGTAATTTTATCTCATATAAAATATATAATGAGATACATAATTATATGTATATCATTTAAATTATTTTTGGGGATGTTTTCTTGTTTATGTATTATTAACTTTCCAAAAAAATCATTGTTTAAAAAAGAATCAGTAAACAAATGAGGAAATGCAGAAACTGATATTTCTGTATGTCCTAATCTGTATCTATATAGTTGTCTGGATCAAGAATATTATTGTTTATTTTTCTAACTGAAAATTGCTATAATATATTTAGAATAAATGGATTAAAATGTAAATGAAAAGCCCTTGGTTTTGAGTGTCTGGAGGAGAAGTTCCCATTGTTATATTTGAACTTTTCTCTTTCATGACTGGCTAGTTTTAGCAATTTTATGAATGTGATGTACCTTCTGGGGTAAGTAAATGATAATATTTTAGCTTCATTTGAAGGAAGGTAGGTCTAACTTTCTGTCCATCCTAAACAATTAACATGTTAAGAAAATCTCTTTGTTTTTCAAATCACTAAATACCCAGCAAGTACAGGATGAATTTTCCACTGTGAGGAAGAAGCAAAGGCTACTCCCAGCATCATGGGAAAACTGAAGATTGAAACTCTTAAAAGGAGACTCTCAGTCACACATACTGCAAATATCACAGCACTCTGGGGCTTTACATAGGCTGTGCACACAGCATTGGATTCTGGGAAGCAGTTGATTTTTGTCAACTGAATTCATCAGTTCTGGCTTCTGGCTGAGTTTACAATTAATTATTTATCCAACTTAGATCCAGAGTTACTGCTGCTATATTCTTATTCTGGTCCAGGGGCATAAACTCCTAAGAGCTGCAAGCTCGGTGTATAAAATGGTCCATGTGCTCCAGATGGCTCTTGGGAGAATCACTGCAAACAGCACAGTTGGTTTTGGTTGCCAGGTGCTGAATTTAAACTGACAGGTGCCAGAAGACTAGGGCTGCACCATTTGGTCTTGAGAAGGCATTTTTTGCTTGCCCCTTGGAGACCAAATTCACCAGTGACCTGTCGACAACAGACAACAAAGGCGATGACCTCGGTTTTCCTGTTGCTTTCTCTTTGTATAAGTTGCTCATGGAACCATTGCATTCTGTTCATGCTTAACCTGTGCATCCCTGAGGTTGTGAAGCCCACAGAAGAGGAATTTAAGCATTTCATTTCCATCCCCTAGAAATGCTTAGGTTTCACTTTCAGTCCTAGTATATTAAGCCTTGATATCAGGGCTCTCCTCTTCCCATAAATGCAAAAATATATGAGCAGTCCTGTAACGGATATGAAATCTTTATTAACTTTTCCATGAGAAAATAAATACATAGATTTTATGGATATTAAAATACTTTTTTGAAGATGGATTTCCCTTTGGGCATTTGTACAAATTTCTTATTTTGAATGTCATGTTCAACGTAGAATTAGTCAAGAAATCAAGATTTTTTTTGTAGCAACATGTAACACAAGTTGCCATAGTGGAAGCCAAGTATATTCCTGAGGGCTTCTAGGGTCAAAAACTATGGAATAAAAGATGGCTCCAACCGAATCACTCCATTTCCTACAGTTCTAGAGACTGAAATTCTAACAAAGATGCCAGGGAGACAGTTTTCATTCTGAACTTTATTCTCTTGCCTTGTAGATGACTACCACTTTCCAGAGGATCATATCATTTCTTACGTCTTCCTTGAGAGAGAGCTATCTTCTGTGTCTTCTGTGTCTCTCTGTCACTCACCTTCGCTCTTGTGAACTCGTAACTTTAATTTGTTTAAAAAGATCTGATCTTTAAATACTGCCCCAGCAGACATTACAGATTCAACACACAAGTCCATCATTATATAGCACCAAATCAATATTATTTATTTAAAATTTGACTTAAAAATAGTTTATATATATATATTACTTTGTTTACTATTTTGTAGTGACAGCTTGACATTCATCTTTTATTTCTTCATGGGCTCTCGGTTTATACATAAACCTAATTTTTAGACATCACATATACAATCTTCAGACTCAGTATTTGTAAAATTGGGATAAGGGGCTGAAATGTAGCTCAGTTTTAACATTTGGTCAGAATTTACTTTGGGTTTAATCTGTAGCAATGCAAAATAAAACAAAATAGCATTAACCACCCCCAACAAAGATAAGAGCAAAGCAATAATAACACCACAGAGTTGATTCTCTCATCATACTCTTCTACTCTCTCATGTACGGCAGACTCTGATACAGAGGGGCCACAAGTCAACTCTTTCATTTTTCTCGTATTTTCCTGTAAACATTACTATTTATGCTTTGTAAATAAATACCACAGGCCATCACATTTTGTTCTATATTTACCTCGTTTTTGCTTCACTCTGGGCCTCTTTCATTATTTAATTGGACCATTAGCAATTCTTATGGCACTCCCTTCAGGTTTGCCTTTCCAATCCATCTTCCACATCAGGAGACTGATCTTCCTAAGAGAGTTATTTGAAACCACGCATCCCATTTCCAATCTTAATGGCTGCCACAGTCTACAATATATGACCAACGTTTCTTACCAGGGTATGCTTACAAAGCACCAAGCAAGGTCATATGATCTGTTCCTAAGAGCTTTAGAAACCTATCTCAGGTTTCTCTGCCTTTGAGTTTTCTTTCTTGTATGTGCGCTCATGTTTGTGTGTGATTGTGTGTATGTATTCTCTTTAAAAAATATATGCATGTTTGCATTTTCCTTTCTTGTGAGTTTGTGCATGTGTGTGTCTGTGTGTCTTCCTCAATTATTTCTCAGCTTGTTATTTTGAGATGGAATCTTTCATTGAGCCTGGATTTTTAAGTTTGTGGAGCCTGACTAGCCTTGCTCCATTTCCACAGTGCTGGGTTTAAGACCTGTAGGGTCATGCCTGCCTTTATATATGTGTTCTGGCAATGGGAGTAAGTTCCTCATGCTTTCTCCGCAAACATTTTATTGACTGAGCCATCTCCTCAGCTCCTGTTTGCATTTTTTTCCCTTTGGCTAGGAAAGCATTTGCATTTCAGCATTGGTTGTCATGATAAAATACAGGCTATATCCAAGTTTGCACAGATACTTCATAAGAATTTGGTGAGCTTGGCAGCCTATACTCCATTGAGTATAATCCTGACTTAAAATCCCATTCCATTCTGCACATCTTACCATCCAATTCCTGCACGAAAGTAGTCAAATTTTGCCTCACAAATACTGTTCCATTTCCCTTGCGCTAAACTCATGGGTAATATTATGGTTGCAATACAAAAAGGGAAGAGTGATTTGAGGTATTACTGATCTATTAAAAACATTGTCACCATAGGTTAAATGTGTGTTCATATATATGTGAACATGTGGAAGTGTGTGTAGACAATGTTATGCGTGAGACTTGATTTCATATCACAGGGAGAGAAGAATGGTAACTTTCAGTTTTTAGCTTTCAGTATTTATCAAATACTCAGTTTCAGATGACCAAATTTTCCCTAAAGAAAGCAAATAAATGTGAAGACCCAGAATGACTTATTGTGCAGCGAAGTTTGGGAACTTTGTTTTATAATTTGTTAGAAAAGCAGAAACCATTGAAGTTTGTAAGCATCCCATTATCTTACTGGCTTATCCCATGTTTATAATTTAAATGTTCATCACACAAGAAGTTAGTTTTAAATATTATTTTCTTAAAATGTTTTATAAGTTTCAATTAGCATATATTAATTATATAATATTTTCACTTTATTTTTGAGGTTATGATAGTAGTCTATATTAATTATATAATTTTTAAACTTCATTTTATTTTTGAGGTTGTAATATAATTGTATCATTTTCTCTTCCCTTTCTCCAAACCCTCCATTATTTCCCTTTTTGCTCCATTTCAAATTTGTGCTTTCTTTTTTCATTGTTATTACATGCTTATGTATGTAAGTTTATACATATATTC
>JAQHUG010000256.1:1000779-1011924 GCA_028555095.1 Dicrostonyx torquatus | reverse complement strand
ATTATGCTTATAGTAGTGGTTGCATGTTGTCTATCAATATCCATGACTTCACTCACCTTGAGTTATTAGCTAGGTTTCCAGTAACAGGCATGGTTTCCTTCTTGCTGAACAGGTCTTAAGTTCAGTTAGAGAGCTTTTGGTCACTGGAAGATATGGATGCCACTACTGCACCCTTAAGGGTTATCTTTCCATGCTGATCATAGATGTAGCTCATAGGTATCAAAGCTTGGTGGTTGCCTCCCTCATTTGAAAGCTTGAATAGCACTTTATGTACCATGAAAACTAGTCCTCATGGAGTATGCACTTAAGTCAGTTCCATCTCTTGTGCCCTAATTTTGAAATGAAAGTTATCATAAATAAAATCTTACCTTCCACCCCCAGGGAACAACCAAGGGCAATAGCAGTAGCCTGTATGTTTGGGGACTCTCTTATACAACACTGGTCAACAACTCAAAGGAGGTGTTTTTAAGTCTGGTGTTGGTGTTTTTGTTATGGCCTTTCCATCTTTGAGCCAGGAGATACAAATTCTTTACAACTATATATGCATATTTACAGAGAGAATTACAATTATAGAGTTTTTAGGTGGATAGTTAACAGTATGATTCCTTATGAACTTTCCAGGCATCCTTATAGTCATTTTATCCTCCTTCTTCAGTATTTATATGATTCACAGACAGATCATTTATACTCTGCTTTTTTCTCTATTGCTTCAGTGATACCATTTTACTTTCCTAATCTCTATAGTTACTTCAGACAGTATATTCCCATCTGTAGGTTTAGAGTTAGGAGCCTCCAATACAGAGCATGCAGTTGTCTTTCTGGGTCAGGGTTTCCTAACTCAAAGAAATCTAGTTTGAATTCCTGTAATATATGGTATTCTGTATGTAAGTGGAAATCTAGACTCAATAAATTGACATTGATTGGTTGCTAAAAATTTAAAACTATTTTTACTATTACTACTATCAATAATAATTAATAGTAAGCCATTTTATGAAAAATTTATTTTTACATTTTGTGCACTTATTTACAGATGATTATTATGCAACTCATGTTGGAGAGGTTCTGTTTTTTGTTTGTTTGTTAGTTTGTTTGTTTTTTGGCCTTGGATATTAACATTGCATTTTTCCAAGATAATTCAATTGTAAAAATGATGAATGTTTTAAATGGCTTCACTTTTTTGTTATTGGTATCGTTGTTATTTTTATCCTCAAATGGTGTGTGAGGACACAGGTCAACCGCTAAATTGTTCACTACTTTATACAAATGCCTAAGAGATAATGTCACAGTTTTCAGTCCAGGAACGTCTCTTCTTTTTTCGAAGGAGCTAAGTCTTCTTTTATTGCTGCTCTCCTCATACATGACAGAATGAGGAGGCAGCCAATGGAATAAAAGTAGAGGTGAGTGTATCTCTTTGTCTAGCAGCAGGACTATGAACTTGTCCTCTTTGATGCTGATCTGTCTTTATATATTTTTATTATCCTGGTGTTATTTATGCATATAGTTTGAAAAGAGACTGCTTTACAGAAACCTTCCTGTGTTCTGGATCTTACAATCTTCCCATCCCTTCTCTGACAAAGTTTCCTCTACCATAGCTGTAGATGTTGGGGCTGGGCTCAGGACCTGTTGATCTCTGCATTGTGTCCAGTTGTGGTTTTCTGTGATGGTCTCAGTTTATTGTAAAGGGTGTCTCCTTTAATGAGGCATGGTACCTGTACTTTCTTGTCAGTATAAAGATAAGATTGAGGACCTAGCAAAGAAGTGATAAGAGTCTTCTAAGAATTCCATGAACTCACTAGTTCCATGAAGCTAGGTAGGTTGTTAGGCAGAATTTTGTCCTTTTGGGTGCATCTAGAATCCAATTAGACAATGATTGGTTGACAATAACATGTGAATAGCACTTATTGCACTTTTATGCATATTTTGTCATATGGCAATTGCTGTGGTTTATGGGTGTTACAGCTGAGTAGGACTGTTTTATTTCTCCCCTCCCATGTCAGATTGCATAACAATTGGAACTATGGAAGGCAGACTGTGGGAGGGAGGATTTTACGCCAGATCCAGCTCAAATCATCCAAGTCCTATGTTCTATATAGACAGTGTCATCAACAATAGGGGTCTAATATTAATACCTGAGGGGCAACCAAAGACTCTTCTATGTTTTGGGATTCTCTTGGTGAACCCTACTCACCATTTAAAAGGGGGTTTCTCATGTTTGGTACAGAGGATCTTAAGGGGTCCATTGCCAGTCAAAGTGGGTCAACATCTATCTATCTATCTATCTATCTATCTATCTATCTATCTATCTATCTATCTATCATCTATCTATCTATCTATCTATCTATCTATCTATCTATACATATGGATATATATTACATGTATGTGTGTGTTTATGTGTATAATATGTATATATATGCCTGTTCCAGAGATGAGTCCACTTATTGATTGTCCAATACAGAATGGTCAGTCTTGAAGCAACCACCAACTAAAACAGACTCAACAGGTTATATTTGGATGCATTTGTGCATACATATTTATTACACACACATCTAAAAATAATAATAATAATTCTAGAAAGAAAGGCTATCAAGAGAGGGGTCACAGGTAGTGTTTGAGAGTGATCTGGGAGGGTATTGAGGTAGGAAAGAGTTGTAATTTTGTTTCAGTTAAATCATTTAAGAAAATAGTAAAGTAAAGGTGCGGATAATAGTTCCAAAAGTATTTGTTTTTCTCTAATATTTTTGGCCTGTTGAATAATGCTTAATTACATACTACTAAACAAATTGAGTATACATTATGAAATAATTATAATTAATTAGAATTCAAATATAATTAGTTTTTGTCATAAATATACAGAAACTTAAATTGCTTTAGCATTTTCTATTAAGGCTTAGATGTATGGGACTCAGTTATCCCTTTTGTAACATTCTGTAGCAATATATTTTTCTTGAATACATCAACTGGTTAGAGGCAAAATGTGTTTTTGAAGCATGTTCATTCTCCAGTCTTTGACAAGCTGTCTACCAAATGACTTTCTTGTGACAATAAATGGGTTTTGGTTGGCATGTTTATTTATGTATTATTTAATATACCTTGTGTTGAAAGGAGACAAACAATAACCTGGATTGATTCCAGATTACTCTATGCAGATGAAAGGATAAATTCAGGTTTCCTAATATAAAATCACTCAGATTTGATCGCTAGTGAAGGAAAATGAAAATTATTTGTCTATGGCTTTCTTTGGTAGAGAGTGACTTTGTATCAAGTATGTACTTTCTTATATAGTCTCCTTTTGAATTCAGTGAAATAACTATATAATCAATATAAATGATAGAATTCAGAGAAGATTTTTCACCTTCACAGTTTTGTAATGAGTAAATTTATCAGAATAAGATATAGAATATTTTTTCTTTTGTTATAGCTTTATATATTCTACTTTTGAAAGTGGTAATCTAGTTTTTCAATGTTTCAGAATTCACTAAGGTCAAAACTCAAATCCAAAGCTTGAAAATTTGTATTTTTCATAATAATACCATTTGTTTGAAGAAAATATTACTTTTTTGTAACTCAGGAAAAAACCAACAATTTGGATATTAGCTATTTTATTTCTCTGGTTCTAATAAAATTCCCCAACATATGCAACTTAGTGGAAAAAGAGTTTATTTGGCACACAATTCCAGGTTACAGTCAATCACAGTAAGGACATCAAGGTACAAATGAGGCCACATCACTTCTTAGAGCAGAGAGAGAAATAAGTACTCAGATACTTTTCTTTGTCATTACACAATCATAGCTTCAAACCAGGGAGTGATACTGCCCCCACTGAGCATGAGTCTCTGCACATCAATTAAGGTGACCCACATGGTCACTCACAGGCATCTCCAAGGCAACACAATATAGTCAGTTCCTCACCATGGTCTCTTGCAACTATTAACTTAATATATAAAATTATCAGAACTCCAAGACTTATGGAGGTGCTTTATGTTTTTATGTGTGTATTTGAGAGACATGTTAGGGTTGTCTTCCTAATGGTCTAAGAATAATACTTCAAAAATAAGTTTGTATATACCAAATATTCACCTGTCAGATTATGTGGGATAACCTTCTGTATGTTGTGAATATGTTTTATTACCAATGGTTAATGAAGGAACTAATTTGGTCAATAGTCAGACTGAAAAGAGTCAGGTGGGAAATCCAAGCAAAGATAAAGGGAAAAAGAAGATAGAGTTAGGGAGATGCCAGTAGTTGCCAGAGAAGCAAGATGTGTACTAACAAGCCACAAGCCTCGAGATAGAATATAGAATAATAGAAATAGGTTAATTTAGATTGTAAATCTAATTAATAAGACTGAGCTAATAGGCCAAACAGTTTGTAATTAATAGTAAGCCTCTGGGTGGCTATTTGGGAACTGGCAGAAGGGAGAGAAATTTCTGGTTACAGTCATAAGATTCAGTTTCTGGTGAACACATTAAATATGTGGGATTGACAAAAGAAACAATGTCTAAGAAGCTCACTTCTGAATTCCACTGCATTCAAACTCTGTTTATAAAAAATATTAAATAGATGATCCAAAGTGATAGAGACATAACCAGAAGGATAAAGATAAAAAAATTCCTTTACCGCAACCATACTGTTATTTCAACACAGTGCCCTCCCTATTCAAATAAGAGCTTCATTCATAATTTACACCATTGCTATGGGATTATATTCCTTGGGAGATGAGAAAATTATGATATGAACAAGTCCAGAGTTAAAGCAAAGGAAGGTGTGGAGCTAACTGTATTGCTTCCTGAGATGCTGGGTGTCTGAAAACTCAGTGTGGATATTTTCAAGTCACCCTACATATCTGACCCAGTCCACATGTGTTTGTGATCTCCTTCCCTTAAGTCCTTAGAAATTTTTCTCAAATCTTATATAACTCAAATCCTTAATGACAGAGTTGCTTGAGACTGAATGTCAGGGGCACAAGGGCTAATCAGATCATTATATCATTGTGACAGTTTTTTTATAAAACAGTCTATACATATTAACTCAGGCACACAACGTGCACACACATGTCACCAGTCACATGGCACACACATATATAATCTGTACCAGTACAGAATATTTATATATCTACACCATGGAGGACTTCTTAGGTTATTAGGTAGGTCTCTGAGTTCATGGTCATGCAAAATGAGGATGATTTTGAGTTATAGTTTTCTTAACATTTCAGCAATTATAAACATACACACACATGTTCGTGCACATGCACAATATGTCTTAATGACTATCAAAATATTCTCAGCTGCATTTTTCCGTTTTGCAGTTTCCATCCATCAAAATTTTGCTGTATGCATTGCTGAAAAGTGAAAATTCTAAGATATGGAATTCAAAACTGTAATGCACATCCAGAAGAAATTTAGAAAAGAGTCTTCTTTCCTAGTAACCTTGTCGTGTATGTATAGTGTCAAATGTGAGGTTCTAGAAGGATCTAAAATACTGGCTCTATATGCACAATGGATCTGTGTTTTCTGGTGTTGGATGTATGATATAGTCTCTTTAGTCTTTACACTCTTTTGTGACTATAAAAGTTGATAATGGGGCAGAATTTTCTTCACATATCACAATGTGCATATAAATTGAGCTCAGTATATCATATATATATACACATATATACCACACACATATACATGTATACATATACACACATCTATCTATCTATCTATCTATCTATCTATCTATCTATCTATCTATCTATATATATATCTGCATATAAAATTCTTACTAGTTCCCACATCTCATAAAGATCGCTTAGTCTATAATTAGCTTGAGACTGTGTAAAGTATATGACCACTTTTGAACTTTACTTCTGCTCGATGCTAGTGATACAGGGCCGTTATTTGTACATTTCTCCCATCTTCCTGTATCATACCCACTGTATGCATACAGAGATGTCTCAGTCACGTTGTTTATGTATCTGTTATTTGGAAATTTTATTGTTTTAGAAGAATTTTCTTTAACTTTCATTAGAAAACAGATTTTTCTTATTGAGTAATATGTACCAGAGCCTGTATTCTTAAAGATAGACTGTTGCTCCACTTCTTTATGTGAGATTATGATTACAGGTGTAACACAAAGATTGTCAGCTTCACTGATAGTTTTAAAGAAATATTAAATTACAGAATGCTCCCAATATTGTTTGTAGTCCAAGTCTGTTTCATCCCTCCGATGACTACAGCAAATCATTTTTAAAAATGTTTTCAGATTCTTGTCTTCTGAAACACATGAAGGAGTTCACAGGAATTCTTGTAGTTTTTGAATGACCCCAAATAACCTAGCTTCAAGTTTCCAAATGTAGTTATAAATAAGGAATTTAAAAGGAGATGTTTGTTTTCATGCTATGGGAAAAAGGTTGAAAGTAGCCTTTCTAGCTCTGTAGAAAATAAAAATCAATGTGTGATTTTATTTTTGCCAGGAGTTTATTCCTGCAACTTCTCAAATTCATGGAATTTCTTCCAGTTTTGTTTTGTCTTGAGTAAAGTTTTAAAAAGAATAAACTGTTTGATAGCCTCTTCTCTTGTGAAGCTAATAGTTTCCAAGTGTCATTTTCTTTCACACAAAGTAGGACTGAAACATGCCATTCTCTCAAAATAATGAACAAATGGAGAATGAGACAGATTCGAATGTTTACAGATGCAATTCACAATTCTCTACAAGACTGTGTCACAGAAACAATATCATGTGAAAAATATACATTAATTAAGTTTTTACTCAAAATCAATTTATAGTGGTAACAATATTTAGACAATGTGTAAGTCTACTTTTATATATACATAGATACATACACACACAGAGTGAGGCATTGTTTTTGTTCTCACAGTTGTATATATTTTAGCTCAGTCAGTGAGATTGTGGGAAAATATGCAAAGAAAAAGTACTGAATTTTATGGTATTGAGCTACTCAATAAGAATTGCTGTAGAAATATTAGTCACTCTTTTAGAAAACACAAAGAATACAACTATATCAATTTAATGCCCAAATGCCTTCTTATTGTTTAAAGCTAAGCATTGGGCAATGAATTGACAAAGTTTCTTTTTCGTAGATAGAACATTATTCCAGTTTCTTAGTTTTCATCTTGTAAAATTCCAGAAAGAAGTATGCATGATTCTGTTTCCACTCCCACTGTCTCACACCAAAGGCATTGGCTTTCCTTAGAGGAGATTAGTATCATTTCAGGACGGCAGCACCTCAGTGGAGATAAGCTAGTTGGAGCTCTTTCTCATCTACAGTTCTGGCTCAGAACTTTTGGGATACTTGATGGTTAACTCACTGCAGGTAGTTGGTGTCTGCAAGGCACTTTCCTGACAGTTTCCTTGAGCATGTATCAATGTAGATCAAATGGGGAAGGGGAAATCAAAAATCTGTACTTATTACAGATTTTATGAGCTAGATATTTTTAATGAAAAATAATAATTTTATTTATGGTATGGTGATAAAAGAGGGAAAAACAAAGACAGAAAGATTATTCCTACCAGTAGTGTTTGACATGTATGTTTAATAGAAAAAAAGCTACAAAGGAAAAATGGTATAAAAGATAGCGCAGTGGCACAGGGGTGATGAAAAGAAGCTCCTTCAAATGCTAAAAATTGCTGAGACTTTTCACTAGTAAGTGGTGAATGAGTAAAACATACTATTACATTCATGAGAAAAATTACCTCTTTAGGGTTGGGAGGTGGGAGTTTCAGTTATTTGTTTTCTTTGAACATGATTGTTTTCTGTAGCTATTTAAAAGATATTTATATTCTCAGTTTTGGTGAATGAAAACACACTGCTCACTTAGAAAAGAAAAATACAAACAAACAAATAAACAAGAAAGGAAAACACCCATAGGAGATACAGCAATGGATCTGAAAATCAAGTGGTTCTTGTGAACGTCAGCACCAGTGAAGGACAGCTTGAACTCATCAGTCTCAGGAAACATGTAAGGCTTCAAACTGCTTGAAGAGAACCCCCAAATTACGTTCCCTACATAAAGTCAAGAATTCTGTGACACCATTTCTCCTATGGAGTTAGAACTGCAGAAACTGCAGGAAATGGCTCCAAAAGGGAATGAATGGCTCTAGTGTGATTTGTTGGACTAGGTGTGGCCTTGTTGGAGGAAGTGGGTCACTGTGGTGATGGGCTTTGGGGTCTCTTTTGCTCAGGCTTCTCTCAGTGTGACTCTCAGTCTGCTTCCTTTTTTCTGCATAGCAGCGTATCTTTTTATCCAGCACTGTATCAGCCTGGATACTGCTGTGCTCCCCACCTAATGATAATGGACTAAACCTCTGGAATTGTAAGCCACCACTTAATTAAAATTTTCCTTTAGAAGAGTTGCTGTGGTCATGGTGTCTCTTCACAGCAATATAAACCTTCACTAAGACAGTTCCCCCTTCTACAGACTTATAACATATGTGCAAAACAGGAACACATGCAAAACAATGACATGTGATAGAGTGGAGAGTGAGCTCCTATTAAGAAACATATTTCCCTGTGTGGTGGTGGCACATGTCTTTAATCCCAGCACTCAGGTGATGTGGGATTTCCCTCTGTATGCTGTGATTACCATTATTGAATAAAGAAACTGTGTTGAACCTATAGCAGGGCAGAACTTAGCTAGGTGGGGACAATTAAACTGAATTCTGGGAGATAGAAGGGCAGAGTCAGAGAGATGCCATGTAGCCAGTAAGCCACAGTCACATGGCGATACACATATTAATAGAAATGGGTTAAATTAATATGTAAGAATTAGCCAGTAAGAAGCTAGAACTAATGGGCCAAGCAGTGATTTAATTAGTACAGTTTTTGTGTGATTATTTTGGGGCCAAGTGGCCAGAAACTAACAATCAGCCCTTTTTGCAACACCCAAGAGGCAGAGACAGGCATATCTCTGAGTTCCGGGAAGGAAGAAACAATAGCAGAAAAAAAGTGCTACAAGCTGGAATATTCTGGTTCAAAGGGGTAACCAACCACACACATAAGAAAGCCCATAAAATAATCACCAAGGAATATATTGTTACTGCAAATGAGAATTGACAAAAGCAGAATATTCATACTATAATGTACAAGGTAATGGGAAACAATCAAAGAAAAGCAATAATTAATTAGATAAAAATAGATTTTGATAAATAGAACTTCTAGATTTTAAAAAAATTCTTAACTGTCTTAAGTGTGAATTAGTAGGGACTAAGCATTCTATAGATAGGAGCATACTAAGGGAATATGAATGCTGGTGAGGGAAAGATACTGGGACTGTAAGGGAGATTTGAAAAATGAAGGAGTATAGCCAAGGTCCTTCCATCTTCAATAAAATTTGCAGAAGCAAAGAACTGCAGCAATGGTAAGATGCAATAGTTGAAAATAATTGATTTAATATTCCCTGGAATTAAAAGGTTGAATGTTTCTGCTATAGGTTTCTACTAAAAAGTAATATCCCTAAAAGCAAAGTCCCACTCTAGCACACGGAGGTACAGAGGCCAGACATCAAAAGCAAAACCACAATGCAAATTGCTCACAAAGAAACAGGATGAGTTTTTTTATTGGTAAATGTTAGACAACACTATAAGAACTATGAGGAAAAACAAAGAAAAATTCAGGCATAAAAGACCAAGTTTACTTTACACAAAGATACTGAAAACTCCCTCAAAGACTATCGAATAACAAAGAAAACAAAAGGAAAAGAATTCTAAGAAGTAGATTTTAAAAAGAAATTGTATAAAAAGAAATTGGGAGACACTGCATGATGTTTTGTTGTACAAGTGCTGACTTGAGTCAAAAAAAACTTAATGATAAATTTAATAAAAAATTTAAGAAATGATCATTAAATATTTGATTTCCAAAGCATAAATAATTGGAGGGACATGGTAATTTCATATCAGAAAAGAAACAGTGTATGATATGAGGGAAAGTAACACTTCACACAGTTGGCAGATAAAGGTAGAAAGTGTAAATAAAACAGAAATATGGCAAAATAGAAACCCAAAACCAAATTATAGAAGTAAATTCTCATGCCAATCACAATAAATAAAACAATGTTTCTGATTAATAAAATAAAATATATGAGTAAGAGGTCATGGAGATGGGTGGGTCACAGAGCTAAGGGATTTTGGACCTGCAAGGAGTTATGGGAAATGAAGTTAATCTGGTTAAAATTGAAAAACAATTCTCAAAAAAACTTATAAAAGTTTTTAAAAAGAGAAAATGAAAACACTTAGAAAAATGCCCCTGCTCATAGAGACTATATTATCAATCATAGTAAGTCCTACAATTTTGAATTTAAGACTGATTTGCATGAGAATAACAGTCCAACACTGAGAAAAGTGAAAACCTAAATGTCTATCAATAAGAGAGAAATGCAGGATATTGTATCACATTTTCATAAGGAGATAGTAAACAATTTGATGAATAAATTAAATACACACACACACACACGGGAATATCTCAGAGGAAAAGCTGGAGTACTAGTATAACATGTATAACTTACTGCCTCAGCAAATAAAATTTCTGGTCTTCATTATGTCCTGTGTGATTTACATCTCAAGACCTCAGGCATGTTCTTTTTCCACAATTATTTTCTTTTGATTGAAGTTTCTTTCCTGTTTAATCCTGCATCCATTCAGTTCCAAATAAACACACAGAGGCTTATATTAATTATAAACTGTTTGACCTACTGTTCAGACTTATTACTAACTAGCCCTTACAACTTAAATTAACCCATAATTCTTAACTATGTTCAGCCACATGGCTTGCTACCTTTATTCAATAAGGCAATCTTATTTTGATTCCTCTGTGTCTATCTTATCTTGCTTCCTCTGTGTCTGGTTGGTGACGGTGTCTGCCTTTGCTCTCCTCAGAATTCTAGTCTGGTTGCCCCACCTATACTTCCTGTGTGATTACTGGTCAATCAGCATTTTGTTAAAACAACATGAGTGACAAATCTTTATAGTGTAGAAGAACATTATCCACAGCATTTCCATTTCTTTCTTTTCAAAACAAGAGCGCTGAATTTAATCCCTCTTTTAGCTTTTTTCCTGACAATTATTCATAAAAACTTATTACCAACATTCTAAACAAACATCTATAATCCATGTTTTGAGAATGTGGCCAAGTTTTCTAGGTTACTTCCT
>JAQHUG010000256.1:959371-986906 GCA_028555095.1 Dicrostonyx torquatus | reverse complement strand
ATATGTTTTTCAAAATATGGTCATTTTTTTATATTGCTCGCTTAGAATAAACTACTACAATATATATGCACATGCTTCTATAACAGCATACACACAGAAGTGTGTGTGTGTGTGTGTGTGTGTGTGTGTATCTGTCTGTGTATGACATTTCAGACAGAGGAAGTCAAGTCAACTAATATAAATGAACAGAATTGTTAGAGGGAGTGGAGATACTTGAGGATAAGCTTGTGAATACAAAAAGCTCATGACTGGCAGAAAAATGGAATTTACCTGTGAGTAAGCATACTGGCCAAATAGTGCTAATATACTTAGGATTGATAAAGTCTTTTTGATGTCTGGGGACAGACTGAAGAATGTGTTAAAAATAGTTTAAGATCCTGTTCTAGTAACTTGATAAGTGAAAGATTTTCATTACAAAACCCAGTATATTTTTAACAAGCAACTATGAACAGATACATTATGATCACCAGAAACAAAAAAAATGCAACCATACTAATAATTTTCTTTCTTTCAAACTAACTGCAGACCAAGGTGAAACCAAGTTTGCAGATGGTAACGTGATTCACAGAGGCCAAGACCTAGTTTCTGCAGAAGCACAGCAATCTCCTCCTAAAAGACCAACATTTATCATAATACATGCATCGATCAATGCAGTGCCTTCATCCTTTCCTTCATTCATTTCTCATTTATCTAGCCATAGACTCCTTTGGAAAATAAATGGTGCAGCTTGGAAAGATTAGGAGCAATCAGCAAGGATTGATTAGTTCACCCTTTCTTCACAGTGAGAGTGCACCATATCCTGGGCCTTTGGAGTTGGGAGAGATAAGCTTATGAAGAAATGAGGTGAGAGCTCCTCAGAGAATAGGTGTACACAGTGTAGGAGAAGGCTAGTGGGATAAGAGACTTGCATTTGGATGGACTCAAGAAAAGCTTTCCTAAAGACAATAGCGCATCCATTTAGAGCAGGGCAACAGAGTGAAGGCGAAGAAATATAAAGTATACCTGTTGCAGCTGATGTATGCTGTAAAAATAAAATTCAGGCATAAAATAATAAACTAGTCAAAATAACCAAATCAACTCAGCTGTATTAAAATAGAAAATGCTCCTTTATTTTTCAGATAAGCCAGGTAACTAAAGCCATTTATTCATCTCTGTTAAGCTTTGGACGCATTTATTTCTGAGAGAAATTCCTCAAGAGGAAGAACAAGCTTGAAGGAAGTAGACAAATGATGAGCCTTTAATATTAAAGTAGCTATCTCACGTGAAGGGTGATATTCTTTTCAATCTGTACTAAATTCAAACTAATCACAGAAGAGTACATCTATAAGGTATAGTTTATAGTCAGTTAAAAACTTAACTGTGCTTAAAGTTTCCAAAGTTGGAAACTGGGCTTATTACATAGAGACTTTGTTGATGTGTAAAACAGTCTGCTAGTTCAGGGCTAGGTGCACATTTACACCCTGACTAGAACTGTTAGTTTATTTGATATACAGTTATCTAAATGCGTTTCTCTTATATTCCCAAAACTTGTGACTTTATAATATAGGGTTACAAGTTATTACCCAAGAACAAATGTATCTGAAAGTACTGGACATCAAAATACCACGAGGTCTAGAGTACAGCTTTTATTCGTAGTCTCTACAAAACATCACTACAAGGATGAAAGGTTTCAAAAAAAATTGAGAAAATCTACAATTTTAAAAACTCCAAATAAGAAAACAAATCTGCCTGGAATGATCAATATTTCTTTCCTTTTTCATGATTTTTTAAAAAATATTCTCAGAGATTTTTTTCATCATGTAATCTTTGAAACTGTATATATAGACTGATAAATGAATAAACAGATGTATTCTACAATAAAAGTAGAAATTGAACAAATGTGGCACACTCTAGGATGTTAGTAGCCTCATGGTATTGTAAGTCTCATAGCATTTTGAAAACCAATCATTTCATACATTTTTTTCCATTTACTTAAACTGCTGTTTTGAAACTGTTATATATCCAATTCTCAGGGAATTTGAACCATGGTCTAAGTGCTGGGGCATCTCAGACACTAACGGGCAGCTTGCTTTATTATGGGTATATAATACAGTTTGGGTTTGAGTTTTCTTTGTGGTTTTCCATCTGTGACCACATTGTTGTCTTCGGTCAATTCTCTACTTATTCCTTGCATCATTTCTGGAAATAGTGTAAAATGATTTATTTATTTAATTTTAAATACTTGGATAAAATGTTTACGGAAAGTGAGTGTTTTTCTCTATGATAATTTTCCTGGCCAGACAGTGTCTAACAATAAACATTTGTTTTATTCCAGATCCCCGAACAAATGATGTCCTGCCAAAACTGTGGCTGTGAAAAGCATTTCCTCAGAAAGGGGTCAAGATGGAATCTTGGATTTGACTGTCTAGTTGTAACATGCATCAGAATCTTAAACCATATGCTGTGTGACTTTTTCTGCCTTGCCTTGCCCCCATCCAATAAAAACACAAACTTTCAAACAATGTAAACAATAAAAGCTTTAATTACACAAGTCTAAGCAATAAAACTGATACACCTAATTATTTTTCAGACTTTATGTAACTATTAGGATAAAGAGAAAATAATGGCAGGCTGGAGAGAAAGCTCAGTGATTAAGAGAACTCACTGCCATCACAGAGGACCCCAGTTCAATTTCTAGCACCCTTAATCCAGCTTCCCACGACTAACTAAAATTAGTCTCTAGGGAATTCAATACTTCTATGAACTCCTGGGCCACCTGCATTTGCAGAAGCACATACCCCCATTCTCTCTCTCTCTCTCTCTCTCTCTCTCTCTCTCTCTCTCTCACACACACACACACACACACACACACACTCATCATTAAGATAATTTTTAAAAATTAATGAAAAAAGAAAATGAGAATTTTTTTATTCTTTAATTTTTTATTCAAAAATATACACTTCCTCCCCTTCTCCCAATCCCCTCCAACTCCTCCACTACCCCTCCTCCGTCCCCCTGCTTCCTTAAGAGAGGGCAGGGTACCCTGACCTGTGGGAAGTCCAAGGCCCTCCCCGCTCCATCCTGGTCTAAGAAGGTGTGCATCCATATAGAATAGGTTCCCAAAGAGCCAATACATGCAGAAGAGATAGGTCCTAGTGATTTTCTAGCCATTGTCTTAATCACTCAGCCACAAAATATATATTTTCTAACCAAAGTTTGTGGAAGAATAAGAGTTTTGTTTTTTACTACATTTATAGAAATGTTTAAATGGTAACATCTTTCTAAACCTGAAAGTTTGTGCAAAGCATAGAAGAGGATTATTTCTGTATTTTTTTTTCTACTGGAAACCTTGTAATAGCTATAGTGGATTAGATGCCATTCTTAAAATTATATGTAGCCTTCGTGGTCCATGATTATGTTTTAAATCTGGAAAGTCTCCACAAGCTATTGTTGTCAGTACACGTTTTAGCCTGATGGCACTGTCTTGGGAAAGTCTGATGAGCTGGGTGGAGGAAGTAGGTCTCTACAAATGGTCCTTAGACATTTTGAGCTAACTTTCACTGGGTCCAGTTGTGCTCTTTCTTCCCACCCTTATGTGATGTGGGAGGCTTCACTCATGTGTATCATGAACTCTCTGTCAGGCTTTCTCCACAATGATAAGCTGAAACCATCTGAGATCCTGAGTCAGACAAATTATTTGGGGACAACATGGGAGCAACTGAAACACTCATTATTTTTATTCTGAGTGGGCTACAGTAAAAGTTTGGAGCATGTGAGAAGTCAAACACTTAATCAGATATAATCAGAGAACAATGGGATGAGACTGCACACCTGGCCAACATTATAACCTGCTTTAAAAAGTCTCTACTTTTACATTTTTATATTGCTTCCTTAATGACTTAAATGTTTGATACCATTTGTGTTTTGACTGCTTCTCACCACATTAATATTACTTTCTATGACTGAGGTCCATTAAGAGTGAAACTTTTTTTTTGGTTCAATTCTTACCTTGAGTTATATATAACTCTTCCAAAAACTAACCTTCTAGACATTAGAGAGAAGCTATTAGATTCCCTTCCTATGTCTACTGACCTCCATGTTCATAAATAGTCATAATTTCAACTTTATCTCAAAGAAATATCTCACCCCTGCAGATAGTGAGCCTTTCTCTATGTCATTCGTATTTGACTGATGGCATTGCTTAGGTTTGCATCACAGAGTTCAACACAGAGTTCAAAATTTAGAAAGAATACAACTATGAACTCTGTAATTGCTATCATTGAGATCTGATTCTCTTATTTAGGTTTTCATATTGTATAATCCAAAAAATTACAATAGAAATAGTTCAGGCCAAGTGTTCTGGTGTTCTGGATTATAAAAAGTGAGAAGAATTGTGCTTTAACAGTGTTTCCCACTTGGGGACATTCTCTTTTTCCAATAGCATTTAAGATACAGTTCTCACAATGGAAGTCTGTTTTGGTGGGCTTTAAACACTATCCTAAATTTCTAAATACTCGTCCTGCAGAGAAATTCAAGAGTAAACATTTTCAATTAAATGAGGTTTTTCTACCTTCACTTACACTATAAACCTATACATATGAAACTCCATAGGTGACAGGGATTACAAAATATTGGTGGGTTTTTTCCTTTCTCTGTTGCCATTCAGAATTCATGAATTACAGGCCATAAAGGCTGTAGTGAAAGGAATATATATAAAGCAGGCAGCCTTGAATATTTTTAAATGAAATATTTTACCAATTTTGAAAATTTCAGACCTGCACATAATATATATTTCCATTTCACCTCAGCTTCTTCCAGATACACCTTAATCTTCACCCACTACCTTAAAAACAACTGTTTTACATAAAAAAGTGCTCTTGGTATTGAAGGACCATCTATCTCAACTTGTATGTTAAAGTAAGTTTCTCTCTTGTGGGTATAAAGTTATGCCAACAAAGGATCTCATTTATTGGATGACTACTTGTTCAACAGTCTAGACTAACAGACAGACTACATGTAAATTCTGAAGGAAAAGATTAAAGATCCTGTGTGTGTGCCTGTATTCAGGTGTTTATGTGTACATATTTGTATGATTACATATATATATATATGATGTATGTATGTATGCATGTGTATGAGAGTGCACATATGTGAATCAGAGTACATTTTTGATTTTGTTATTCATCAACCATCCACATTTTTTGTTTCTATTTTGATTTGAGAAATGTCTGTCACTGGCCTGAAAGATACCAAGTAGTCTAGGCTGGCTGGCCAGAAATCTCCATGGATCTACCTGCACTCGTGTTACAAGTACATGCCTTCATGTCAGGCTTTTTGTTTTACATTGATTTAGAGATTCCACTCTAGCCATCTTGATTACAAAGGAAACATTATATGGATGAGCTATCGCCATAGACCTGAGATCATTTTCAAAACAGAAATATCTGTTTGTTTTTACTACTGGTAGAGAATGAACTTAAACAAAGCCTCATTGTGGAAATGACAAGAGAGAACATGACAGTGTAAAGTTCTCCAAAATTTTCCATGAACCTAAATTCAATGAGAGGATTAGCAGAACTATCAAAACCTTCCTTATTTTTCTGAAAGTTGAACAAAGCCTACAACAAAGATGTAGCCTTGTGCCTCAGAAAATGGCTGATGTCCAGTTAGAGCTGCTTTGTGGATTTCACAGGCTTTAGTCCTGTTTGTTTGATCCAGCTTGGCAAAGGCTTGTAAACCCAAAGTCCATAATCACATGAAAACCAGAAGTCTGGCAAACATCAAAGGGACAAATCAGGGTTGGAGCTCCTTCAATGCCACAGTCTTAGATAACAGCTGCTATTTTGTGTGCTTTGGATCCCTGAGGACTATGCTGACAGAGATGCTTTAACTTGCCTTTGAAACACTCAGAGTGAAGCAATCTCTTCATTGGGATTATTTGTTAAGAGTAAAATGGCAAATGTTCAATACTCTAAATATTTATAACATTGGCTAAATGGTGTGTATGTGCATGCATGTGCTGTGTGATTGTGTGTGTGTGTGGTGTGTGTGTGTGTGTGTGTGTGTGTGTGTGAATCTGTGTGTATGTGTAGATGCAAACAGTTTGGGAAAATTGAAAACAAGCTTCTAGGGCATTGATGTTAGTAAGGAGAGCTAAGAACTCTTAGAAAGCTTCCTGGAGTCTCCAGTCTCCAGATGTGGGTGTAGTGTTCTGGATATACTCAGGACTTGGTACATGCACGCAAAATACTAGGGAATCCCCCGATCTCATCCTTTGCTGAACTTTGTTAACATAACCAGGAAGTATACAATAAGTAAGAGCTTTATACCACCTCCCTAAATGTTAAAGGAGCACCCCAATATGCAGAGAGTGTCAGTAAAAGTGAATGGATAAAACTGGCACAAATTTGTATTGCTCAGAAAATGTTTCATCTCCTCTCTGTTATAAAGCAAAAAGTACTTTTTTATTTTTATTGAGCCCTACATTTTTTTCTGCTCCTCTCTTTGCCTCTCCCCTCCCTTTTAACCCTCTCAAAGGTCCCCATGCTCCCAATTTACTCAAAATATCTTGTTTTTTTTCTACTACCCATGTAGGTAAGATTCATGTATGTCTCTCTTAGTGCCCTCATTGTTGTCTAAATTCTCTGGGATTGTAATTTGTGGGCTGGTTTCCTTTGCTTTATGTTTAAAAACCACTTATGAGTGAGTACATGTGATAATTATCTTTCTGTGTCTGGGTTACCTCACTCAAAATGATGTTTTCTAGTTCCATCCATTTGTCAACATTATTCCAGTTGTTATTTTTTTCTGCTGTGTAGTACTCCATTGTGTAAATGTACCACAATTTCTTTATCCATTCTTTGGTCGAAGGGCATTTAGGTTGTTTCCAGGTTCTGGCTATGACAAACAAAGCTGCTATGAACATAGTTGAGCAAATGTCCTTGTGGCACAATTGAGAATCCTTTGGATATATACCCAAAAGTGGTATTGCTGGGTCTTGAGGAAGGTTGTTTTCTAATTTTCTGAGAAATCGCCACCCTGACATCCAAGGGGCTGTACCAGCTTGCATTCCCACCAGCAATGCAGAAGTGTTCCCTTTTCCCTACAACCTCTCCAGCATAGGTTGTCATCAGTGTTTTTCATCTTGGCCATTCTTTATAGGTGTGAGATAGAAAAAGTACTTTTAAAACTAACACAGCTATAAGCGTTTTGATATACAATGGCATCCTACCTGTAATATATGCTAGCGTAATAGGAGCACTAAGCTTGTTGTAACCAATCTCTGATTTAATTTAAGGCTCACTCTGTAAGAAGAAACTCATACCTGACATGGTTTGAGTGACCAAAAACATAAGACTAGATAGACCAGGGACCTAGGGGAAAGCCAAATATTACTGTTTCACAAAAGAAACATCTTAATAAAATTACTCTTAATGAGAGTCTGTCATACTCATATATCAGTGCCTTGCGCAGCCATCATTAAAGCAGCTTCCTCCTATAGCAGGTGGGGCCAAATACAAAGACCCACAGGCAGACATTTTGCAGAGTGGAACTCTCAGTCCTAAAGGGTATATCTTTGTCAAATTGCTTTCCCCTAACCCGGGTCATGGGCTCAAGGAACCCTGTGAAAGAAGAAGAGGAAAGAGCATAAATTGAGAGGGGAAGGAAGGAAGACTCCAAAATAAAACCAGGTCCTCTAAACCAACTTTATCGAAGCACATATGAGCTCACAGAGAGTGAGACAAGCACTGACCCTACATGGATCTACACCAGATAGCCCAGCGCTTAAAGAAGAAGTGCGCACATGTCCTTATCCCTAACTCAGAAGCTATCCCCAGCTGATAACCACTTCCAAAGGAAACATGTTTTCTCCAAGGGAGTCTCGCTAGGAGACTTTCAAGGCCAGTAGTAGAAAACAGAAAATGAACTCACCAGCTTCTTTGGACATTCCTTGTCTCATAATGTATCAGAGCTTTCTTTTTCATTCATTTTTTATTCTTAATTCTATTTATTTATTTACCCTATAGGTTTCGAGCATATATTAAAGCTTCGAGGTTTGTGTTTTTGTGGGATTCCTGAATGTGCTATCCAGAGTTTCTGGAGCTGTATCTGTTTTCTATAGCTTTTCTTGGGGTCTTTTTACTTCTCTTTTTTTTTCTATTCTGATTTTATATTATTTTGTCTTATATTTTATTCTGTTATATATTCTGTCTTATAAAATTTTGTCTTATATTTTATTCTGTTATATATTTTAGATGCCTGTTTTCTAACAAAAGACATAAAGGGAGTGGGACTGGAGTCACAAAGAAACTAGGAGGAGTAAATGGAGGGTAAGCCATAATCAAAATACTTTGTGTGGCAAAATATATTTTATATAAAAGTGAAAAAATATAAAGTAGAAATAAAACACCACTATGATTCAAAGCAACTTGAGCAGGAAAGGGTTTATTTGGATTCTACTTCCATGTCACAGGCAGCCATCAAAGGCCAGGACAAAAGTTCAAGACAGGAATGGAGAGGGAAGAAGTAAGCATAGACCTGGGAAGAAAGCTTGTTACTGGCTTGCTCAAGTTGTTTTCGTCCCAGTGATGCACTTGCCCATAATGGACTGGATGGGCCCTTCCTCATCAATCTTTCATTAAGAAAATTCCCTCAAAGATTGGCGTGCAGTACAACCTGATGGAGGCAATCCCTCAATGAAGATTCCGTCTTCCCAGATGACGCTACAGGCACAGTGTGTTTGTGTAAACATCTTACAGTCTGTGATGATGTTTAAACACCTTTGTTACAAACAAAGAAAGCAATGAAATATACACTTTGCAATTTTAAGAGATGAATTCATAATAAGCACTTCCCTAGACTTTTATTCATAATCTGACCATTTCTTAATATAAAATTATGTGATTTAGGTTCCCCCAGGAAATAGGTTTTAGTAGTGTAATGGAAATGTCCATTACTATTATTCATTAATGTCTATAATAACAAATTAAGGAAGAAAAATAGCAAAAGAAATGAAAATCAGTTTAATAAATTCTATGCATTATGTGACTTGCAGTGATGAACTATTTGATATAAGAACAGAAATTGTTTAAAAGTTAGATGGTTTAATAATTGTGGTATTTAGATTTTTCTCATTTTTATATATTTAATGAGAAATGTCCCCTGTAGGCTCATGTGGAATGTTTGATCTCCAGCTAGTACAATGAATCACTGAAAAGTGATTATATAGTGAGTTCTCTATCTTAAGTAGATTTGTAATTGAAAGGTCTACTGGGTGGTGGACACTTAGGAAAGTGGAGTCTCCTTTAAGAATGTGGGCCATTGAGGACCTGCTCCTTAAGGTGTTATATTACCTCTAGCTTCAGTCTTTCTCTGATGATTCCTGACTGCACTGTGGTGAGCTGCTTTGCTCTTCCATACAGTTCTTTCAAGATATCCTGCCTTGTCGTCATAGCCCAAATAACAAAACAATCAACCATGGGCTAAAATATTTGAAACTATATACTAAATTCAATCTCCCCTCACTTTTCCTTATAGCAACCAAACTCATAATCGATCATCTTAATGTATGATGGTGATCCATTTATACTATTTTAAAATTATTTAAGGTGCTTATGATGCACTTAAAACTATTGGGACTTATTTTTTATTCAAATAATAACCACACTATGGAAAGGGTAAGCACCAAACATTGTGTTTAGCCACTGTGTTTAGTCATATAACCCAATGAAGTAGGCTGTACAAATTCAGTCATACAACTATCAAATTACCTATAAAAATGGTTTGAATGTAGACTAACAATAAAATTTTAGGAAATGATAGGACCCTCACAGATAAATCAAATGAAAAATTGTAACAACATTAGATAAAGTAAATTTTACTATAATAAGAAAGAGTTATATTTAATAATTATTAAGACCAGAGTCATGAATAAACTCTACAGTACTAAATATATATGCACCTGATAACAGAGCTTCAAAATATAAAGAAAAACTTGTTATCTATGGAAGGAAAGATAATAAAATATGCAACTATAATCAGAGAGCATTAGGATTTTCCTAGAACAAAAGAAAATTAATCATGTTACCTGAGACTTTCAAAACACCATAAGCATACATGAGTTATAAGCTGCCATAGCATGACCTTAATTGTGATAGGATAATATGTAATAATTTAAAATTTGCAAGCATCTTTACCCAAGATAGGTTTTTTTTTTTTTAATTTGAGAAATCGAGGTACTAGGAGGTGTCATTGTTGGAGTTGGTGTGACCAAGTTGGAGGAAATGTGTCATTGTGGGGCTGGGCTTTAAGGCCTCCTATGCTCAATGTATGCCCATCTTCACAGTTAACTTCCTGTTGCCTGCAGATCACGATGTAGCAGTCTCAGCTCCTGCTTCAATATCACGTCTGCCTGCATGTCACCAAGTTTCCCACCATGATCATAATAGACTAAGCCTCTGAAACTGTAAGCTAGACTCAATCAAATGTTTTTCTTCAGAAAAGTTGCCATAGACATGGTGTCTCTTCACAGCAATTGAAACCCTAAGACATTCATACTTCTTTAAGTCATAATTAGTTTAGAATTGAACACAAAATAGGATTCTATAAAAACTAGAGAGAAGAAAATCTTACATGTTTAGAGATGTTATATTCCCTTTCTTAGATCAAAGCAAATGTCTATTAAATTTTTCAGGTTTAGTAATAAAAATGTAGCATAATAAATTCTAAGAGCAGTACCAGAAATATACCTAAATCTCTTTTGTTTACAGTTCTTATCTGTGGTACGTTTTAGATAATTTCTTCCATGATATCTCTTAGAGCATGAATTCACTTTAATTTTATATAATCTCATATTTCACTGAATTACATGGTTTATTTCGATTGGAATTTATCTTATTCTGTGGTAAAAGTATTAAAATATCATTTATCTCTTTTCTGATATCCTATATATTTTATTTTGTTTCTTTGAAATATGTAAGTACAGAAAACCGCAACTATTTAAAATTCAAATTTGTGCACCCAAGACTCATGGAAGATTGAGGAAGAAGAGGAAGAAAGACTGTACGGCAATAATATCAAGAACTTTGCTGTGAGATTGTGTTTCCTTGTGATGGTAGACATACGTATTTTGTCTTCACATGACAACCCAAACATGAGCTGAAGAAGGACAGCACTAATGGACATGACAAATTGGACTGGGAAAAGCCTATGAGGCCTTACCCTACATAAAGAACTACAGGCAACTAAGGAAAGCTGGGAGCAGAAGAGGTGGTTTTCCATAGGGAAGAGCACATCAATTGGCTGTCCAGTGCCAACCATGCATACAAGTGACGTTATAGAAACTTACCTGGTTATATTTAGAAATATACATGCATGTACATATACATTTATATGCATGCAATAACAGCAATGAAAGAAGAGGTCATAAACTTCTGGGAGAGTGGAAAGGTAAATACGGGAGAATTTTGAGGAAAGAAAAAAGGAGAAATATAATTATAATTTCAAAAGTAACAATATAAAGAGAAGTAGAAATTACAGTACCATGAAGATTTACCAATGTATTTGCATTTAAATACATCTCGTCTTTCTGTACCTTGCTGTCTCTGTCTTGATCTCTCTCCCTTTTTGCCTCTGTCTCCCCCACACACATCATTTTAATTTTGTTGTTTTGTTTAATTTTAGAGACTTTCAGCAACCATGAGATGTTGCCTGCTGATACATTACCAACTATCTCCAAAAGACATCAGGGAAACATAACTACATCAACTTTTCTCATGTTCTAGAATTTAACACTCATATTTTTATCTAATATCCAGTGCATATTCATGCTACTCTAATTAACCTCAGATTATTTTTTATACTTTTCTCACTAATTAAGATTTATTTAAAAGATAGCATGTGTTAAGTTATCATTCTAGATCATATAACAATGCTTGATATAAGGTTACAGCTAAAATATTTCAGTAGAGAGCTATATTTTTCCCCCAGTGAAACAAAGGTTTGGTTCAAAAATTTCCTTATATTCCCTTGCTGGTACTTAACTTTTTCTACTGCTCTATCTCACTAAGGGGGTATCTATATTGTAGGATGAATCTTAGGTTCAGTTAATAGAGATGAAACTTGAGCTTCATTTAAACAAAAATCCAAAATATTGATGTTGTCCATAAATAGACATCTGCATACTAAAACTCCTCAAGGAATATGGAAGGTAAATGGTGGGTAGAAATACTCTCAGTGACTTTAAGCACAATACTCCATTATTGACCATGTGTAGCAGTAATGGATGACTTTAGAAAAAAAATCACTGGGTAGAAGTGGATAGATTGGAGGCGCCTAGGGCTTTAAGATGATTGAGTTGAAGAGGTCAGTGGCAATGACATGTAGATGCAGTTATACGATAAACAGAAATCAGGTTAATCTTTTGATAACACGATATCTTTATCTAAAAGTATTATTATGAATGTTTACTTGTCTATACCAGTGCATGCTGATTGTCTGTAATCGATCCAGTTTGTTGAGTAAGATGTGTACAAAAACAGTAGTTGAGGGGATGCAGGCCTGGTATGTATGCAGATGATAACGACACTATTTCTTTGCTTTTTTTGAGACAGGGTTTCTCTGTGTAACAGCCCCAGCTGTTCTGGAACTAGCTCTTGTAGTGCAGGCTGGTCTCAAACTCACAAAGAACCACCTGTCTCTGCCTCCTGAGTGCTGAAATTAAAGGCATGCAGCACCGCCCAGACTGTAAAACACTTTAAATCCTTCAGCCAGTAATGATGTACCCTAGTTACATATAGCTGGCACTCTGAATAAGTTTTGTTCTTACAGCTGCTGTGCCAGCACCACCTTCTATGGGGATTACTGAAAAGCTATATACAACATTACATTAGAGGAAGACCACATTTTATAATTGCTCATGTCTGACATAAGCATGAAATCTATTTGTCTTCTGCTCTACATTTCACTCTGAATAATAGTCTAATAGAACATGAACAACATTGCCTGTTTCTCACTTATTTATGGTAACATCTCACAGACAATATTTTCTGGAGTAAAGCAAATGCCTTAAAAATTAGATGCGCAGAGCCAATTGATATACATTATCTGGAAAAATATTTTTCATCCTAGGGAAGTAGATCTCACATCAGGCATCTCCCCTAGATGCTCAAAAGCAACCTTGCCATTTTGAATGTGTTAGTTGAGTGATCTAACTAATAGAAGAAGAAATGAACTACTCACTTAGAAGCACTAACAAAACTAGAATTGTGGTGACAAACAAATATTGAAATTACATGAGGTTGGTATGAAGACTAGGTCTAAAATACAAAGATTATCTGTGCTGTTTCTTGGACGTTTTATTCCCCATATAATATAGAGGGACCAATGAAGTAATCCTAGCCTGACAAAGCTGAAGCAAACCAGAATTTTGTTACTTTAGGGATGAAGGCCAGTGTCATCCAATCAGCTCAGGATAGAGACCTAGGTGAGCCTGTTAGTGGGAATGTCTTGAGACATTCAGGTGCATGCACAAATCATGAGAGTTAAGAAATAATAATCTTAGCTCATCTTCTCCCACCTTCTGCTCTTCAAGTGGACCTTGGGAGCTCAATCCCTTGCTCTGATGTGAATATGGGTCTCTGTCTCTATCTCCATCCATTGGGTGAAATTTCTATGGTGATGATCAAGATATTCATTAATGTGACTATGGGACAAGGCTAGTTCAGGCACCTTCTTCTCTGCTGCCCAAGTACTAGCTGGGGACATCCCTGTGGACACCTGCGATCCCTTATAGAGCCAAGTCTCTTGCTAATCCTAAAATGACTCCCTTAATGTAGATATCTTATTCTCTTCTCCAAGTCAGGACCTCGAGGGACTGGCCCATCAACTGAGACAGTGTGTCTGATCTAATGGGAGCTCATCAAATCCAGCTGGACCAGGACTGAATGAGCATATGACCAAACTGGAATCTCTGAATGTGACTGCCAATGGGGGCTGACTGAGAAGCCAATGAAAATGGCACTGGGACCTATCTCTTCTGCATGTATTGGCTTTTTGGGAACCTAGTCTATATGGATACTCACCTTCTTAGGCATATTGGATGGAGGGGTGAGGGCCTTGGGCTTCCCACAGGGCAGGGTACCCTGCCCCCTCTTAAGAGAGCAGGGGGAGGGAGGACGGGTAGTGGGGGAGCGGGAGGGCCTGAGACAAGGGGTGGAAGTGTAAATTTTTCTTTTAACAATAAAGAAATTTTAAAAAATATCTTAAAAAAAAGAAATAATAATCTTTGTAGAAACCTTTTTCTAACAGGAAGTAAAGTTTTGAATAATTGATTCCATTCTGTGTCTCATGCACAATAATTTAATGCATGTTGCATGTTGTTTTGGAGATTCCTGACTGGACACATGAGTGGGTAGAATTTTTCACCTTAACACAAGCCCGAGTCCTGCCATTCTTCCATAATCTGCTCAGTTTTCCTATTCCAGTGGTATATACGAATAAGTTGAATATGAACTTGTGTTCTTACTCCAATAGACACTTAGCTGAAAGAAAGTTGTGCTCTATACACACTATAGCTAAACTGGAGATGTTTCAGCTATAAATAAAAACCTAGACTTATAGACCTAACATTATGGATATGAAATAAAAACATTATAGTAGTAAAATACTAAAATAAAATCATTTTGTGGTGACTTAACATGCGCATTCTCACATGCCAATGTCCATGGAAAGAATTTTTTTCACATACACTCTCAAAAGAAAACAGGTGCTTTATTATTGGTAAATATTCTTGTTATTAATTGAGACATAAGAAAGATTATCTAAATTTTACTAAGAGTGTGGTAGAACCTGCAATTCTTTCATACTTGGTATCAGATTAGAGGAATTATTTATAAAAGAAATCCCCAATCCTCGGAGGGAAAGTTTACTCTTCTTTCTCCATTCATTTACCAAGATCCTTTATCTTGATCCTAACACTCTTTGATGGTAAAGATGATATTACTAAACGGTGCAACGTTCTGGAGGGTTTAGAAAGCACGGTTTAGTATTTTTCTCATTTAGACTCAGTTATTAAAGCTTTTAGTTTATGCTATTCTGATAAATAACATTTGATATTTAATGATGAAATATATTGGAAAAGGAAACTAATCTTAATTTCTTCATCAGATCTGAAAGCAGGTAGATACAAAGCATGTTTCAGGGAGGACAGAATCTCTGAAAGGGGAACAAATCACAAAGGGTCAGTTTATTTTATTTTTAAAAAATATATTGATGGTAACATACCAAAGCAAGTGTTCTTGTGACCCTTCCCAAATTCAAATATAATATATCTCTTCTCCACTCCTGCTGTGTGTGTGTGTGTGTGTGTGTATGTGTGTGTGTGCAAGAAAAAAGAGGAAGGGGGAAAGAAGGAAGAGGAAGAAGAGCAGCAGATAGGATAATTCTATAGTCATCATGTCAAGTTGAGGGATTGGAATAGCATACACGGTAGCTGAAATGTGATAAACCAAACCACAACAGAAATAGTGGCTGCTACTAAAGGAAGTCAATAATCACAATAATCTTGGAATGTTGAAGAAGCACAATAAATATACAGAGAAGAGTTATATCGATCTGTGTGAGAAGATGTAACCCAACCCACATATCTGTAGAGGAAAAAGGAAGGTGTGGAGCTGAGGATCTTTACTTTCAAACCGGCAGGCAGGGACTTGGCCACAGAATGTTCTTATCTGGACCCAGGAAATATATTAGTACCAGTCACTCTGCTGAGACTCAGCACTGTAGTTCTCTGTGCATGATATATACTCAGATATATTCGATGGTGACCAGGGTGCTGAGGCAAGGGGAAACAAAGATCAAAGAATATTATGTGCCAGCATATATACCAGGAACCAAAATTGTTGCTCACCTGGATCATATCAGTATCAGGCAGAGATACCTTGAGGTTTCTAAATAATAAGAAAGAAAAAGAAAATAATTTGGTGGCAATAAGGAGTTAAATGGGAGAATAAGAAATCAAGAAAGTATACTATAACAAATTTGGACTTCATGCCAAAGTTAAAGCTACATGAACCTATATTTCAAATGCATACTAAGAAAAATGTTATCAAATTATAAAGTCATTAATCTGAATTTTGTACATTCAGGAAATAGTGTATTTAGCTGCTGCCATGGAAGCAAGATAATCACACTTTTCATTCTAGTCTCCTAAGGGCATGTGAGAAATTCAAGCTATTTTGGTACCAGGAACTGGAAGCAGACAAGCGAGAGAGTGCCAAGTGTAGTAATTGGAATTTTCTTAATGACAAGATAATAGATGTCCCCAAATTGTTCATTGCTTGGCATACAACTGCATGCAGGCCAAATAACAACTCAAGGCCTCGTGCCAAATTATTACATGAGACCAGACTGATTTGTTCTCTGTCTCAACCACCAGACTTCTGCATTGCCTCCTTTTGACAGAAATTTAATGAAAATTTGAGTATACAAATGCATTTTCTGAACTAATGGAAAAACAGAAAATTCTGTTTTTTTTATATGAACAAAGAAGCTAATACAACATGAAATGCTGAAAGCAATTATATATTTCTGGTAACAGATTAGCAAGAACATTCTATATCTGTATGATTTCCTTCCTTGAATCTTTGTGGCAATATATTGAGATCACCATTATTAAATTCCCCATGCTTTCATCAGATCTAATTATTCCTGATACATACATCTATGTAAATGCTGTCTGCTTCTTTTGAATTTCTGGACTCATTATTGTATTGTTTTTCTGAAATATTTTTACATGACATTTTAGTTTTTATCTTTACTGAAAGAAAAGTATCCTGAAAAAATTCCCCAGATCCAAAATACCTGTCTTTGGGTTGACCTATTTCAATATCAACTTTATAGTTTAAAGTATGTTTATCCTGGACTGCAGCTAAAACTCGTAATTCTTGCTAGTTTATTTCTCTGCTACCACTGCCAACACCAGGTGTTTATGGAAAGGTTTAGAAGTATGAAATATTGACCCCTTTGATATTTCCTTCATATTTCAAGGCAAACAGATAAGGAATTGTTCAGGAACACCTGGTGGTTTTTTTTATTCTTATTTACTGCTGTGAGTAAAACACACACAAACACACACACACACACACACACACACATTTGATATATTTTAGACCCTCCCACTGGTCTGTTACCACACTGATGCATGATTTTAATGAAGACTCTAGGGTAGTGGTTCTCAACTTTCCTAATGCTGCGGTCCTTTAATACAGTTCCTTATGTTGTGGTGACCCCTCCAACCATAAAATTATTTTCATTGCTACTTCATAACTATAATGTTGCTACTGTTATGAATTATAATGTAAATATCTAATATACAGGATACCTGGTATATTACTCTCTTGGAGTCTTGACCCACAGTCTAATAATCACTGTTCTAGAGTCATCTGGTAGGGCTGGATATTAGATCTGTAACTCCTTCCTGATATACCTTGGAAATTTTTGTTAAATATCTAAAATACAGTTTCTCAAATAGTTAAATGAAGATTAAAGGGAAGATATGTTACATTATTTTATTGCATATTAAGTAAGCATTCCTTTGATGAGGTTTGAGAGCTACACTTTTCTTTAGTTGTTTCAAATATAGATTTATATATAAATAATTATAATCTATCATTTTTTGAATTCTTAATTAAAATATATTAAAAATTAAATGCTTATACAATTGCCAGTTATAACAATCACATTTTATTGTTTTCTGAAATACAAACAACACAAAAATATGACATATCTTAAATATGGGTTACTTATACTAGGTGTTGGATTATTTTTCATTAATTCAATACTACTAAAAAATAAGAAAAATAATAATTATCAGTTATTATTATATTCAGATGCAGTTAGAATATGTCTTTATGAAAAACGGGAAACTATTCTGCTGCGGGAGCTCCTTCCTCTCCCTCAGCATATAGTCTTTAAGCTATTTAAGACAATTGGCGTTGTCTCTCTGGCTTGAAAAACATCGGTAGCCATGTGCTCACTCTCTTGCTTCGGATTCCACTTCCGGCTACCAGACTCTTTTTCCTGGTCGTGCAGAGGGCTGTTGTCTAGGACGGTGATCTGTAAGTTTTTCCATTTAAATAAATAACCCTTTTATTAATCATAATTCCAAACTGGTGTGGGGTTATTTTGTGACTTACTCCTTTACTATTCAAATGTCTGGCTAAGAATAAAGAGTTTTCTTTAAAAAAAGAAAAAGACTAATGCAAAAAGCAAGAGGGTGTGCAAGTTACATTTTACAATCTGGATTGGAAGCCCGGTGTTTTTATTCAGAAATGTTTCAGGAATGGCTGAGAAGACACAGTGCTCAGCTTTGTTAATGGGGAGGCATGCATTCCCATCGACTAGGTTGGAACTGATCATTTTCATGCTTCATTTTAGCAGAGGCTGAAGTAGTTGTCTCAGCTTGACAGACTACTGGGGCCTGGAAATGCAATGTCCTCCACCTACAGTTATCTCTAGGGGCAGTTCTTAGCACAATATTCTTGGCAGCTCAGATTGAAATAAGAATGAATATTGAAAACAAGCACATTTGAGCTAGCTACTGGTTTTGAGGGAAAATCCAGATATTCATTCAACCAGATATGAGTCTACTCATAACAAAAGTATTGCTCCCCAGATCAGGTAAACAGAAAAATAGAAGAAATGCAGTCAACTGAGATAAACACGGTGGGGTACAGGCAGAAGAGGTGAAAGGGTTTAAAATTCATATGAATCCATGTATTTTAATATATGAAAGAAAGATATTTAATGGCTTAGGAAAAAAATATAAATTTTTATATAATGTTATTAATAATTCTGATATGAATATAGTATTTTATATACCAGAACATTAAACTCACTAAAAAAAGAGAGATTTTCTTCATACATTTTGGGTAAGGTGTCATGTCATCTCCTCCTAAACACCGAGAAATGGACACATAACTCAGGCTTTGTTTGACCAGCCCCTTCCCTTGATCCCCATTTCTGGCCAGATTGGTTAGTTTAGACAGTGGCTATCAACATGAATGCAGTTGACAGATTGAAGATGCTGCCTTTAGATTCCAAATACCAGAGAATGATGTTTTGTTGGGTATTCTAAGCATTAATGACGTCATTTGCCAACTTGTCTACCAAATATGGATGATCTAGTTAAATATAATGCAAAATTCTTAATAATGCCCCTAAGAAGGATGGGGGAGGGAAGAAGGTACTTTAACAGGTTTTGTCTCAACTTTGGAATCCAGTCACAACAATAAACAGACTTACACCTGGACTCAACACGTTTGTGAATTAATCATTATATGTTCTTTCTAGTTCTTTCTGTTAAATTTCTAATACATAAAATGATATGACTGATAAATTTATATCTTGAGGTAAGATATAGAATGTTGTAATAAAGATCTCAAGTTGAAGCCAGAAGATCGAATTTAAAGATATGGCACTAATTCTGGTTATTGCATCCAGGTGAAAAAAAATTAAAATTCTAACTTGGAAAAAAATTCAAATTTTCAGTTTAAGATAAATGTAATAATCTGTATTTATGTCATGAAACTTTAGGAAATTAAAAAAAAAGCACATAGTATTCTTTGCGAACCCTAAGGGATACTTGGAACAAAAGATAGCACCAGATTCTATATGTAGTGTATTACTAGCATATACTTACAGAATTTAATTTATACATTGGGCACAATGAGAGGTGAACAACAATTACTAATGATATGACAAAATAATAACAACGACCTTTAATAAAGGTGCTTTAAAATGTAAAACTTACTTGGTTTTTAGAATTTTCTAATTAATACTTTTAAGTCACAGTTCAGTCTAAGTCATGGAAACCATGACAAGCAATTCTTCTTATTACAACAAACTACTGTCCCTCTGTGATAGACTAACCTACACAAAGTTAAGGTTTAAAGTCATGATAATATATATGTGGTATAACCAGATTTCAGACTTTCTAGTGGTGAGACAGGTACTTTTAAAAAATAAATGCCTACCTATCTTCATAATTAATTGCTGCAGATTTTATTCAGCTTACTATTGAATAAAATAAAAAGGATAGGTTTAATGTTTCATTTCATAATACACAGTGCTAAATGTCTATTGGTTATATAATTTCAAACTTTTATATGAAAATGATTGATTGCAACTGTGTGTTGGGTTTAATTACATTGCTTTATTGCTAGTGAGGAGCATGCTGATGGATCTTGGAAAAGGAAAATGGTAGGACACTTTCTCACATGGATTTCCAGGGTGAATCCAGTGACAATAGGTCCTTTTATGCATTGTTGGTGTTTCTTTCTGCTCTAGAATTATTGAACATGTATATGCATGCTTGTGCATGCCTATCATTGACATAACTGACAAATGCAGCAGTCTTTCCCCTTAATACTTTCAATATATATATATATTGGAATCTCTAGCCCTTTAAAATGTTTTGAAATTCCACCAGAAGCAGTAGCAGAGCTTTTCACTAAAAATTCACTCTAATATTGGTATAGAGTGAGGAGTTCTCTAGACAACCATCTGGTGCTCTAATTATAGGTCACTGGTCCAGGTTTCTCTCTTGCATTTGAGTGCTGATACCAAAACATGTTTTGTCCTGTTCACTGGCCTATATACTGAGTACCTGGGTACCTTTTTGAATTCGGTGATCCAAAGCGTAAACAACTTCAAATTGATCAGAATGTATTATGGAGGTTACAAAAGACAGAAAAGGGTAAAGAAAAGGTGAAAGGATAGAGAAACATTGTGTAATAGATACCAAAACCTAGAGAAGTAGTCATTCTGCTGGCCTATAACATAGAGAAGAAACTATAGATCATAATATATATATATATGTCATTTTATTACCACAAGAGCAATAAAGCTTGAAGACTCCAATCACAATATAACAAAAAGGACAGAAATGAATAGACCTGATATATATATATATATATACATTATACATGCACATATGTGTATGTATATATGTTATGAATTATATATTATACATATTATACTATGTTGTATAGATAAATACAATTATTCTGAGTTAGTAAAATTATAGTATAATATTAAAGAACAAGGAAGTGCTCTGTTTTGGACATTACTAAGTGCATACACATTGACTAATTATACTATATGTGATAAATTTATAAAAAAATAAGTGATAAGCTTACTTTTTATTTATATTTGATAGAGTATTTCACCAAAAAAGTCCAGGTTGCCATGAGTTAGCAGTAATCATAAGCCTTAATTTCCAAGCGTTGGGATTAATTATAGGAGTGCACATGGTTTATATATTTAAAAGATAATGCAACAAAACAAGACAGAACAAAGCAAAACCTGCCAGAGTATATTATACACTTGTAAGAAAATGTTCTCTTACAACCGAATGAATAGGCATCAAAAATAAAAGAAACAGAGAAAAAGGAAACACAAACTGGAGTCATGTTCTCAATATTAGTGCTTTTAAAAAACAGTATTATTTTATTGTCTCTGTATATTTTTATCTAATTGAAATTCAATTGTATGTAAAATGTTTTTATAAGTTACTTATAGACTTTCAAATTAGATACAAGAAATGATATATGTTTGCTGCAATAAACTGGCAAGTTCAACACTTGGAGTTGAAATGTCAGCCTTTCATGTAAGTTATATGATAATGGACAGAATTGAAGGTAATTATTTCCTCTGAAAACTCTTCGGAAAGAAAAATTAAGAATCGATGCATTCTCATCAATGGAACAAAATCAATCCTGCTAAATGTATTATATAAATCTATAAAATACCAAATGATATAATCTTTTCTTTAGTGTTATTTAAAAAGAGCTACAGTTGCTGATTAATTGTTATTAATCCTGTCCCTTGTATTAAAACCTTTACTGACTTATTATTATTGTGTGAATTTATATGTGTGTGCATGCTGAGATGAGGGTACACATGCCACATCGTATGTGTGGAGGACAACTTTGTGAGTCAGCTCCCTCCTTTCAATTGTGTGTGGGTTTGAAATCAAACTCAAGCCACCAGGATTGAGAAACAAGCTTTTTCAGCACCAACTCCTTATGCTCAGTTAAAGAAGTTCTTACGTATTTATTTTTAATATCAATGGCTTTATTGGAAAGGCCCTAAATCTTGATTTAAATGAATCCACTTTACTCCAAAGCATAGCAGAGACGTTGATGTAAGAGTATGGCTCTGGAGACTGGCAGCGCTATGATCCAATTCCCATTCTTAACATATTCTTCAAATTCACTTTGTCTTTTAAGCTCGATAGTGTTTTTTTTTAATAGTATTTTAATGTCAAAAATTTCCCTGACACTTCAGACTCTGCTCACTGAATGTTGAGAGACCGCCCAGTTGTTTAAAGAATAATCCCATCTAAATTCCTGTTTGAGCTGAGAACTGCAAGGAAAGACACTCAGTTTACCCCAGCAGTCTCAGGCACTGTGTTGTGGTAGATCAGATGGGGTGAGCATGCTTTGTCACCTTTTGTAATGTCACCTTCCCACACCTTCAGTACAATTCCCAGCTGCTATTATAATTAATAATATCTAGGCTTTGCAAGATCGCGCATCTAAATTTTCAATTAACTTCTTAGAATTGCAGACAAAGTAATGGGTTTCATCATGGTATCTTCATACATATGTCTCATTGCCGTTTGGAGAAGGAGGGAGGAAAACAGAGGAGAACAAAGTATATTTCATTTTGCAGTGAACTAAGCTTTCAATAAAAGAGATTTTCTCAAGATCTGAATATATATTGTACTCCTTTGAGACTATTAGGGACATAAAACCAATGATGCAGGGCTGGAGATGTGGCTCAGCAGCAGAGAACTTGATTAGCATGCGTGAGACTTGAGATTTAATGGCAGCAATAGAAGATCAAAGAACACCTTTTAATATTTAAGTGTAACTTAAATAAATATATGTACAAATCCATAAGTTAATAGTATTTCTTTCAATGATAGAGTTGGAAAAGAAAAATGTAATAAACAACATGTTACAAGTCTTGTAGAAAAGTCTTTTGATTTCCTTAATGACTATCTCTTTAAGGCCAAATGCTGTGCCTTGGTTGAAACACATCCAATGTTTATAAAATAATTTCAAACCCCAAGTTCTACAATTTCACATATTGATATAGAATTTACACTGAGCCAAAACCTAAAACTGTAGAAATTTAAAAAGTAAACAAAAAAATGATTCTGTATATTAAGCTTAAAAGGGTTTGCTGCTCTATGATGAGGACAAGAATTCAGAGATCAGTACCAACATTGGGCAGCTCTTAAATACCTATTAATCTAAGGGACTTCACCTTCTTTTCTAGCCCCAGCACACACACACACACACACACACACACACACACACACCACATGTAATAAAATAAAAGTGAGCGCACATGTAATAAAATAAAAGTGATTAAAAGGGCATTAAAAATATCACAAAAGAAAGTTTATGAATTCAATAGCATAAGTCAATGGATATTCTAAAATTAAGAATGTTTAGAAAAATATGTGTACTATGACTCTCTTAAAATATATGTTTATATGCACATACTGCAATGTGTTCAGTTTGAACTTGGAAACAACCTAATATTGCTTGCAGAATCATTGTACACTCACCCTGGAAATAAATTAACAGCTTAGCTACCCCAACTGTTTAAATGCATAAAGTTAGCTGGGAGCAGAAGAATCATTTCCCGCACATGAAACATTTTACTCATTAATGAAGAACGTTTGATTCATTGCAGAGCAGAGCCCTATTGGCATTTTGTGTTAGACAAATAAACTGAGGCTGAATTTGATGGAAAGAGACCTATGTCTGGAGACACTACTTATGATCAAGTATGACTGGGGCCATAAGACACAATAATTTGTCAACCTTGGAAAGAATTAAGAACCTGGGCTATTAATTCTGAGACATGACGGGACTTGAATTGCATGCTACTTAGAAATATGGCTGAGCAAATTGATGAGAAAAAATGATTTAAACATCAATTCTTCCTTTTAGATTTTATCTGATCTACTATGATAATATTTTAAAAAATCTAGTCAGTGTTTGGACTTAAGTTCCATTCCTTTACCTGGTACAATATACATTCTTCTCTCTACGTACTGCTTTCAGTTCATTAATTCAATACTCATGTACTGATTTCCATGTAGATACAGCTTTATGTTGAAGGTGTGGTACATATTGAAAATACTCTGGGCATTTGCTGTTCAGGGCTGATATTTGGGTTGCCAAAATCATATTTTCATTTCAGAAAGTGGCAATCATTTTATAACAGTGCCATCATCTAACATATGCTCTGTGATTGTGTTTCCAGATAAACTGGACTGCTCACCATAAGTTGGTTTGCATGCTAATATTTACTAACTTCTCCAGTGTCTTATTCGTGTTATAGAAATTGTGAATATGACGGTTGCACTTTCTGAAATGTTGGCTATCTTCTCTTTCTTCCAAATTGTGAAATTAAATTAGGTATACTAGTCTTTTAGAATGTATAAAATTCTTTGACAAAGAAAAAAAAAATCCTACTTTAGTGATTTATCTCTCCCACCTGTAAATTTGATGCAACTATTGTGAGTCAAAATTGCTCATAAGTAGAAGCATCTGATTTTCTTTTATGACTCAGGATGGCTTGAAATGCTTGGCATAGATCAAATTTTATAACTCTCATCTTGTATTATATTTTAAGATCATTCCAATAGTGACTGGGGATTATGCTGAAATTTGATCTCTTATGCATTAGCAAAGATGAGAAGGTTCCTATGCTTCATTATTTTTTTGAGAAAAAAATTGTATTTATCAGCCGTTCAGGATAGCCCTACCATATTGTTACCTCTCATCATTTTGGTTCATGGATTAAATAAAAAGCAGTTGGACTTGAATTGTATTTTTATAAGAAGTATACATAATGATTTGACTTTTAAATATTTCAGGATATAATTAAAGCCTCAGTATTTCAAATTTGTGTAGTATGAAATATACAGTGATGTGAACTCTCAGCATAATAAACTTTTGGAATTTCTTTGATTCATTTTTATTGAAGTCCTTGAAAATAAGTTTTTTCTATAACTTCATGTAATAGGATTATATCATTTTTTAAGAATAGGTAAAATGTTTCCTTTCTCCTTATGGTTTTTCTTTTTCTAGGTGCAAATGAATTTATATATTATCTAAAGAAATTCTAGATGATGATGGATAGAAGTTTGTAGTTGATTAAGTGAATGAAGTTTCTAATTGTAGAATTGTATTGGACAACTTAGCTATTTCTTCAATTCGTTAGTGAATTGTACTAGTATAACCAAAGGTGCCTTCAAAACCTTGGTTTACACATACCCCATATCTGATCTTGAATAAGCCTTTGAGTTAAATTATTATCTACCTCCAAATTCATTGAGTGATAATTCTTTTAAAATTCCCATAAATTACAGATATTCAATTTATGACCAATACAATTTATTTGTTGAATGAATCTTGAGCAATGGCCCAGAAATTATCACATAATGAGGAATAAGAAAATGAAGTAAAGAATAACTCCCGGTTCATCAAAGAGTTCTTGTATCTTATGTCCTACAGTGGGCTTGGAATAGAAAACCAAGACTGATTTTGAAATATATATATTTAAACTGCTTCAGAACCTAGGGATTCCAGGACAAATGTACACCGAAGATATTGTGTGAACATAGTTAATAATCCATGGCTATGAGAGCATATCACAGTAGTTTGGCCTTCCCAATCATATCGTCTTACAGGGCCTTGTTGAGGGTGAACAACCATTATTTCTGCCATTTACTTGAAACTGCATTCAACATCTACATGGAGTTAGATGCCACCATTAACTTTAATATTGCAACCTTACTTATCGTTGAGAAACTTTGGTAGACTGGAACTGTAGCTCGGTTGTAGAATACTTACCTTGTGTGTTTGATTCTCAGTAGCCCCAAACCCCTATTTATCTATCAAATAAACTAGAGTAATAAAAGCAATGTTCTTCTGCTGGGAATAAATGCATTTCCATCAGGCCTAGACTTTCTTTGCTGCTCTGTTATGTAATTTAAAACATACAAGCAATTACAACATAGGAAGTCTGGGTTTGGGTTATGGATGTCTTTTAGCTCTCTGAATTTGGTTTAAGAAGGAAAGAATATGGTATATAATGGGTGGAGGATGTGTATCATAAGGGCAGGTCTGATCAGCTTCCAGTAAACTACCTGTCCTCAACAGCTTTGTGGGAATGCAGGCATGGTCATGCCACTGTGCTGCAGCAACAACTTTTGGAGAAGTTTCTATGGTTCGAGAGTTAATGAAAGTCTCACATCCTATACCACTCATTTCCTACTAAATGTGACTTTTAATTCAAGGCCAATGTCTTCCAGATCAAAAGGATTCAAAGGCAAGAATGTGGTACTGAATACCCAAGTTAAGCCTAAAGAACGTTGAAGTTAACAAAGTGTGAATTGGTGTGGATAAATCTAAACATTTACATTCACTTTCATGTATAATAGAATATTTATCTTGAAACGACTGTGGAATATAAGAGAGAGAAACCTGCCATTCTTGCACATGATGGTATTTCATGGTTTGAACATCTGTCTGATCTGCCGAACATTCACATCTGTAGGTTGTACATGGGTGCTCCTTTTTTTTTTTTTTTGGATGAATAAGGAAACACTTCAATGAAGCTTTAGTATTGTCTTATTACTCTGTGTGTTCTATTTTCTTTTAACCACAAAAACTTTACCAATTTTCATTGCTTATATTGGGAAAGGAAAAAAACCCTCATATTGATGTTACAGCCTGTTACTTTAATACGTTAGCAGACAGCTTTTAGGAACAAGCTGGGAAACTATATATAATACCTTGACTTGTTTCCAACTGTGTGGAAAATTAGTATTTTACAACTTCAGTGTATCACAAATAAGCATACCTCTTTCATCTCACAGGTAGCATTTGTGACTTTCTGGATAAACAATTTTATCAGGCCGCAAAACAACATGCCAAAAGCATGCAAAAGCATGCCACAGAAATATATGCTTTATAAGATATGATTTCTCTGTTATGAGAGTGTTCAATAGAATATTTCTAATTTAAATTATGATATGCTCATTTTTATTAGATACTGGTTGTTTCTCTAATATCTGTCTATAGGTGGCAGTGATTATTCACCATTGCACTGATATGCAGTTAAGATGCTGGAAGATGAATATATAAAGTAACTCAAAAATGGAGGGCCATCAAGTTTTGTGAGAGTAAATGTTTGTGTTGTTTAAAAGCTGTTGTGAATAAGAAAAAAATAAAGACCTTAGCCATTAGTCTAAAATTTAACATCAGTTCTTTGTTATAAATTATAGACCATTAAAGAATCCTAATGAAAACAATTTATATTTCTTAGCATACTAAAATCAAAGTAATTGATTTATTGTACATCCTGTCCTCCATATCCCTTCTGAGGAAATCATACATGGCTAGGCATTTTGCTTTTTGTAGGATTGATATGCAAAATGTATTAGACAAAGCAGGCCATTTCTTTT
>JAQHUG010000256.1:926596-957195 GCA_028555095.1 Dicrostonyx torquatus | reverse complement strand
ATTTCTACCTTTTATAAAATCCATACTTTTCTTAATCATTATAATGAGTATATATTCATAATTCTTGTTATAACCCAAGTAGTGACTCCTTAATACATATTCTCAGAAAAGCACCAATTTCATTGTTTCAGTTGAAATCACTGATTTCAATGCATAATTTAGAACATAATTTTCCTAAGGAATTTCTTTATGGTTTAGGAGTCAAGATTACAAGAGACTTGTAGACTACAATTTCTAAACATTAATAAGCAAGTTTGGTTTCAGGAACATATGCTAAGAGTATGAGTAGCTCATCATTTTTCCATGTGCACTTAAATGTATGAGCTACAGGCTATAAGATTGAGTGGGTAAACATATTTGCTTATTAATAACAACTCTACCACACTCTGTCAAGTCTATGAGCATATTTCTAGTGTCTTAACACTTACAAAGCTACACCCTCAAAATCCTGAGTCTGTACAATTGCTGGCTCTACTGTGAAAACTAAGATGATATTTGTTATTACATGACCATGAGAAAACAGCAAAATCACTAACTGGAAAGCAAGAAGGGTAGGTGTCAGGAACTGGGGAAAAAAATTTTCAAGGACAGAGTTTTGTTTTAATACCTTTTACTTATGAAGTATAAAAGAAAAGGAAGAAACAATGGGACTGACTAAAGAGAAAGGGACATTTCAGAACATCAAAAACCAATGGTATCATGGTGGCATGTGTTTATTCTTCCTGTGGATTCTTTTTAATGTTATGTGGATTTATTTATTTTCATTTTCTAACTATAAAGGTTTGGTCTTCATGTAAGTCTGTATAACACATTCATGCCCGATGCCTTCAGAAGTCACATTCATGTCTGATGCCTTCCAAGGCCAGAAGATGGCATTGGATCCACTGTTATTGTAATTACAGAAAGCAGTGAGTTGCCATGTGGGTACTAGGAATCAAGTTCTGGAAATATGCAAGGAAAACCCCAGAAGCACCACTCCATCTCCCTTTCTGTGCTTTGATGAAAGATTTGATATTCTTCTAAGGAGCTTTATTCCATCCTGGGGAATTTATCGTCAGAAGCTGTGTAGAGCAAGAGAACGGCGGGTTCCTCTAGTTACCTGTTTGAAAGTCAATACAAGTAATGGAAATATCAGCCAAATTCACCATTTTAATAACATTTTGAATATTCTATAATTGTTCATCCAGATGTTAAATTTGGGATTCCTTACAAATGGCTATTGATAGAGGAAGAACAATTAAGGTTTCATTTGAATGTGTGATTAATATCTCAATTTCTAGCTTTCTACTGTTAATAGCTAATAACAGACATGAAATTTGAATCCTACTCCTTATTATAAGTGGATTATTAGGGGGAGGGAAGTAGATGATGCTGAAGGCAGTGTGGACTTGTCATACAGCATCACTTCTGTTCAAAATCTGTCCACTGGGGAGTAACTAAAAAAGGTCAGCTGCATTGCTCCTGAATATGTTGGCTCTAGAAGCATCATTCTATTTGGCATAACTAACCTTCATGCTTCCTCTCATCTTAGGAACATGATTTATTCTTCAAAGAGGTTTGTTGTATTATTTGTCATTGACTGTAAAGTTAATTTCTTCTAACTTTAATATAAAGTGGAAATCCTGCCTGATCTATTGAAATGTTAATATCTTTTCATCACTGAAGTGAATTTCTAGAACTCCAAAAAGTCCCGATTTTGATGATCATTACAAAGATTGCAATTCAGACTCTGCAATGGAGGTTTTCTCCCCAAAAGACCCTAATGCATGCACATGAGAAATTTTGTGGAACCAAGAACAGGGTAGGAAGGAGTTTAGAATTCTCTTCAAAACTCTTCTAGAAGCAATTTCAATGTATATAACATTTTTTATCACCACCATCAGAGATTCCTTATGGTCTGTAGCATCTACTATTTGTTCTTTTCTTTTTTATCTCTCTTTAGGTTTTGGAGTGGGAGAAAGATCTCACTATGTTGCTCTGGCAGGCCCAGGAGTTAATGTGTAACCAGAGAGGCCTAGAACTCAAGAGAGTTCTGCCTGCCATTGCCTCCAGAGTGACTGAATTCTTGCATTCACCACCATGCCTTCTCTGTTTGTGCTTTCCTGAGGATTATTATGTCTTTCGCTACAACTGTTTTTTTTTTTTGTTGTTGTTGTTTTGAAATAACTTCCTCCTTTTGCAGCATGGAGCTAGAGTCTTTGTTCAGCATGTTCAGTGCCTGAGAGTCCATTATGGTAGCAGAAGTGCAAGATTCTGATAATGCAATCATCCTTTCTTATGATATTATTTCACCATAATTGTGCATGTTTGAAGATAACTGACTCTCTCTGAAAAAAATCAATCTTTTTTAAATGGAAAGAGAGTCTCTCCTTCCTCATTTTGTACGTTTATTCATTTTTGGAATTTTATTCATTCAGCATTTTAAAAGTTGGTCAAGTCTCTTTAAGAGCCATCCAGCTCTACCTTAGAGATATAGCACGAAATGAAAACAGCAGAAGATCTATACCTTTAGGAAATTCACATTCTAGTAGAAAGACACATTCAAAAACAATGAAAACATGCATGGAAAGAGAGCTTCATGGGTACAAACTTGTCATACAAGAGTGAGAACTTCAGTTTGAACTCTAAGGACCTGCACAAATCCATATATAGTAATAAGCACTGGCATTGTCAATATTCCTATAACAATCTGGAAGGCAAGCACTCAAAAATCCCTGGAAATTCATGAGGCAACAAGATACATGTAGCATGTCCAACTGGCATGCATGGGGGAAAAATAAGAAAATGACTTAAAATAAGGTGAAAGTCAAAGAACAACACCAGACATTAACATTTGACCGTTACACATGTCTCATCATAAATGTGAAACCACACTCATGCACATGTCACATGCACAAAAGACTAAAAATAGATAAATGTATTTACATAAATAATATATATATACACTAGATATATAGTGTATTTTAAGGTGATAAACTGTGAGGAAAAACAGGGAAGGAGAATGATAAAGTGTGCTGTGACAGGGGACCAGGCAAGGGCTTCCAGGTATCACTAGAAAAATGTCCTACTGAGAATGTGGCACTAGAGCAAGGATGAAAAGAAGGTGGAATATAACTAAAGGTACTCTGTGGGTGAAAGTGTGGATCAAGTAAGTATGATCAAATATCAGGGCAACTTCGGCATTAGACTTTACACTGTTGGCTATTTATGCTTTCATGAGTTCTCTTTATAAACGCTGAAAGAGCATGCCATGAGCATGCTTCTATTTCTAGTCCTAGCCCAAAATTTTCTAGTCAATGAATTTTTTTCCCTAAAATGCCAAGACAGGGACTTTGTGTGCCTTAAAATTTTAAGTAGACAAGATTTTCCTTCTCAGAATTTCAAGTTATTACCAAAAGTGTCTGGGACTAGATTAACTCAAAATAGGGCAAAGAGATCAGAGAGAAAAAAAGAACAGAGTGGAGAAGGGTAGAATAGAGAACAGTGGAGAAGAATGGAGTAGGAAAGAGCAGAGCACAGCACAGCAGAGCACAGCACAGAAGAGCACAGCAGAGCACAGCAGAACACAGCACAGCAGAACACAGCAGAGCACAGCAGAGCAGAACACAGCAGAGCACAGCAGAGCAGAGCACAGCAGAACACAGCAGAGCAGAGCACAGCAGAGCAGAGCACAGCACAACACAGCACAACACAGCAGAGCACAGCACAGCACAGCAGAGCACAGCAGAACACAGTACAGCAGAGCACTGCAGAGCAGAACACAGCAGAGCAGAGCACAGCAGAGCAGAGCACAGCAGAGCAGAGCACAGCAGAACACAGCAGAGCAGAGCACTGCAGAGCAGAACACAGCAGAGCAGAGCACAACAGAGCAGAGCACAGCAGAACACAGCACAACAGAGTAGATGGTAGAGGGTTTGCCTAGAAAGTACACGGCCTGAGGTTCAGTACTCAGCACTAAAATTGGAGATAAAGGAAGGAATGAAGGAAAGATGAAAAGCAAAAGAAAGGCAGAAAGTAATGAGATCAAACAGGCATCATGAAGACAGAAAAGATAGAATTAAAACAGTTATAATGAATACATCTTTCTCACTGTCATTAGTTAGCTTATACATTATTTTAATTCCTACAAAGACCTCTAATTCCTAAATATTTAATTTAAAGTCGACTCATGATGTATATTTGCCAGTGTTTGCAACATATGAAAATGTAATTTTACTCATGGCTGAAAAACTGATGGATGAAAAAAATAATGAATGGTATATTCATCATTCCAGTTGAGGTTAATGTTAGAAAATTCCTACAGAAGTAGCTGACTAAAATAATCAGCATAATTCCAATCGTAAGAGATGAGTAGAAAAACATACAGACTTTTATAGAAAGTTGACAGAGTATGTAATGCTAGATCAGGGTGTTATGTGTGGTGGAATATTACTTTAAATGTAGCAAAGATGTGCTACATTTGTTTATGTTGCATTTGTTTGACTAGCAAAGATGTCTTATATTTTTTTATGCTGCATTTGTTTAATTATGTGAACATGTATTTGTTTTGCCTTTCCTGCCTAAGGCACCTGAATGGTCAAATAAAAAGGAAAATGACCAATAGCTAGGCAGAGATGGGATAGTGGGACTGGCAAGCAGAGAGAATAAGCAGGGAGAAAGCAGGCAGGTGACAGATGTGGAGTAGAAGACACAGAATGAAAGAAATATAAAAAGGCCCAAGGCAGTAGATAAAGAGAAACAGGTTGATTTAAGTCAAAAAATATAGCAGAGCAAGCACAGGGTAGGAAGAGGCATTCATGACTAATAGTGAGTCTGTGTGTCATGATTTGGGACCTGGTTGGTGGCCCAAAAGAAAGTTCTGCTGAAGAACCCCATGATGAAAAACAATGAGACAACTACATGAATCTTAGAAAGCATGCTAACTGGGACATGGGACTAGCAAACAGAGCAGAATGCACTCAGGTCTGAAATGGAACTGATTTGCATATGTCACATATCAAAGTTTATCTCAGTGTTCAGAGGGAGCAGGCAGTGGAGATGATTTATTTGATCAGAGCCATAGTCACAAAGCTGTTACACTGCAGAGGGATTTCAGAAGGTCATTTGTAAGAATCAAGAGGCATTTGCTGATACAGAAAGGATCTACAGGAGAAAAATCATTGTGACAACCCAAAGTGAGTAGAAGGTAGGAAAAGCACAATATTGACTTCAGTGTTTGCTCTAGATAGACAGGTTGTATCTATTTCGATAGCTTAGCTTACCCTGGTCATCTTGGAGACTTTGTTCTTCCTGGGATTGTGAGAACTGGTTTTATTGTAAGGATAATGATTGATTTTGTATAGTGAATACTCATTAAAATAACTGAAGCAGAAAAACTGCTCTAAGTGATTTTGGCTATTGGAATAGATAATAATCATGTTTAACTTTTAACTGATTGACAGCCTTATACTGGTTTGGTGTCTAACACACATAAAGCAAGTCAGTTTACCATCTATCTGCTTGATGACTGAGTCTACTGCTGAAAAAAAGTGGAGAATCAATTCTTGAATTTTATGTTAAAGCCATACTATGCATTGAAATTCTGTGTTTTTACATACTTGAAGTGAGATGGAATTGTAACGAGTGAACCATTTTGGACAGAGAAATTATAAAAGTGGGAAAATTAGAAGAAACAATTTTACTAGCAAAATCAATCACATAATATACACATATGTAACATATATATGTACATTCATACACACACTTATATAACATTTTATATTTTACATATATAAAATTTTATATTATGTGTAAATATATCATTTAGAGTTTCCTAAGTATGTTTTATATATTTTAATATAGTTAATCTTCCTGACTACTTTGTGTTGCTGTATTTCTTTTCCTACCTGTGTTTAGATAAGAAAATATAATCAGAGAACTAATACTGTTCTCAGTGTCACTGATGACTTCCTATCGTGTGATGTTTTATTCTTTTGGATTTTGAGGGGCCGATACCCAGCTCCCAAATAAACCACACACAGAGGCTTATTCTTAGTTATGAATGACTGGCCCTTATCTTGGTTTGTTTCCTGCCAACTTTTCTTAACTTAAATTATCCCTACTACTTTTTGCTTCTGGGCTTTTATCTTTCTCTATTTCTGTATATCTTTTTTTACTTCTTTCACTGTGGCTTGCTGTGTAGCTGAATGCCTGGCCCCGGATGCCCTCCTCTCCTTGTTCTCTTGCTCCCTGTTCTGCCTCCTTTTATTTCGCAGCATAAACAAAAGTAGCAAACCTTAAAATATTATTCCCCAACATCTTTCACTCTTCCAAGCACTCATTCAATTTACATTAAACACTTACTACACTGAAGATGCTTTTGCAGACATTGGAAACAAATAATGCATATATTAAGCTCTACCTTATGAAAAATCACACCGCTATAAGGTATGTAGATGTGAAATAAGTGTGTTTATTATTTATTATTTATGGAACAGGATGCCTTTCATGGATAGAGAAGAAAATATATTTATAATAAATAAATGTATAATATGAAAGGGTCTCTCCCTTTCTGAGCCACAGTTCCTCACATGACAATAGAAATAAAATACTTTGTTATAAGACTATCAATAGAATTAATGCAATTATGTAGACAAATTTTATATTGTGAATATGAATTTATTTGCATGACTATATTACTTAGTTGAATTTAATTATAAAACAATTTATAAATCAGCATATGCATATAAACTATTTAGAACACTGTTTCTATTACTGTTATAGTTTATGCATTTTATAACACCCTGGAAATATTTATACCTACACAAGTACATGCTCAGGAAAGCATGAGTCCAGGAAAACCCAGACAAAGTTTCACTTTGAGACTGAGTACTTAGACTTCAATGAGTAACATTAACTTGTGTTTTCAACATTAAGTCATAAGAAATTACTTTTTCATTATGGTCATTCCTTTGATTAATAGACCTTTAAATAGTAACACATTCAGTTAGCAACTGCCTACTAAATTCCTTCTGCATTTCCTGCTACTAATGGGGCTATAGTCTGGGGAATGACTGACTTGTGGTCACTAGGTAAACGGTATTCCAGCAGATTCTATCTGCTGACAAAGTGGCTGTGAGACAGATCAGGAGCCACTTGCCTGCGTCAGAGATGTCCACTGCAGATAGTAACACTGGACAACCCTCAGGATCATAGGTGTCGCTGAAATTACTTTCATGCTAATTTAATTATTTTCTCTAATGGATAACCCAATGTATAGCCCTTCCTACTCCATGGGAAGCTCTACATACAAGGCTTACCTTTTGCATTCAAGCTGAAGTTTGAGCGTTGTATTGATAGCTCTGGAGAATATGCTATTTTTCTTTTTTTGCCGCAAGAAAGATCCCAGCACTCAGGGTCTTAGCTTTCTTGTGTGCACAATGGTAATAGTGGAGGTGGTGCATGAAGTCTCCTCCAGGCTGACTACTACTCAGGACATATCATGCTTTGCGGAGGTGAGTTGTGGATGAGTGGGGCACAGCTTCATAGGTCTTGTCCAAGAGCCTGTGTGATCCTGGAGAGGTCATATGTGGAAGAGAAGGGATTAGCATCCAGGACCTTGTTCCCCAGGAACTATTAGACCCTGCAGAGGACAGAGGTGGGTGAGGGGCACAGATTTCCCAGTCTGACTCCCCAGCACCTGTTTTGCCCTGCAGATGCAAGCTGAGATAGAATGTAAGCATCACAGTCCGATTTGCCTTTCATTGAAGCACAAGTCATTACCCTGTTAGATATTTCAGAATGTGAAGCAATATCTCACATTGAAACCCATGTTTTCATTGATGCTATCATTGGCATTTTGGCATTTGTACCAGATTGAGATGTAATTTGACTATATTTAGAAGCTCTTAATGGACTAATTGTATAGCAATTACTCTATCAGCCTGAACACACAATGAATAATCTTCCTCACATTCTTTACCAGAAGCAATGCATGCTTCAGGAATATTTGAATTTAACTAAGGATACTGCTTCAGCTAAAAGTAACTGACTTACAGACACACTAAATAATGAGGCAAATGGTGCAATACCTTTCCATGGAGTAACTAGCACATATGTTTCTTGTGTAAATAGAGCAACTTATTTCTGAATGATCAACTTTATCATTTATTAATTAGTGCTTTAGAACAAATCACATGAAGGGAAGTGAAAAGAGGGTTAAAATGTGATTAAGGAAGTGTTTAGAAGAGAAAATGTGTAGAGCATACCACATGTTCACTTTTCCACCAAAATTTGGTAGGACAGTGATGCTAAATGATACTGTATGTCCACTTTTCCACCAAAGATTTGATAGAACAATGATGGATGCTAAATGATATCGTTGAGTGTGCACTGAAGTGCTCCTCTCCATTCCAGCCTAGTGCTCCATTGTTTTTATATTCCATAACAGACTGCTCCTTGACATCTTCGTCTTTTTCTATTACCTAGGTTTTCAGGTTTTTTTTTATTTTTTTGTTTATTTACATACCAATCACAGTTCCCTCTTCGTCCTCTCCTCCTGCCTGCCCCCACCCTACAACCCACCCCCACCCACTCTTTGGAAAGGGTCAGGCCTCTCATGGGAAGTCAAGAAAGCCTGGCACATTAAGTTGAGGCAGGATCAAGGCCCTCCCCTTGCATCAAGGCTGAGCAAGGCATCTCACCGTAGGGAATGGGTTCCAACAAACTAACTCATGCACCAGGGATTAATGCTGGACCCACTGCCAGGGTCCCCTCCAACTACCCAAGCCACATAATTGTCACATACATTCAGAGGATCTAGTTAGGTCCCATGCAGGTTCCTTAGCTTTTTATCTAGAGTCCATGAGCCTCCACATTGATTATGCTTCATTTATTATGGACTCATTGAGAGAACTGTACTGTGATTAGTCTTATGGCTATAGAAACAATATAAATGGAGGTTACTGTCACATTCTTATTCTTCCTTAGTAATACCTATGGCAATATAATAGCAAGAGTTTGAGAACACTAGTTAACTTGCAAATGTAGCAACATCTTGGTTATCATAACATTTTTTCCAAGTGCCACTATTAAATATTAGACTTTGAAAATATTAAGGATAATAAAATGAAGAGTAAGGATATTGGCCATATGTGACAATTTCTAAGTGTCTGATGTATACTGTCATAGAAATCCAAAAATTAGCTCACTAAACGTTTGTAAATTTTCATATTGATTTAGGTCTATAATTATAATACGTCTTAATTATTTGCTTCTTAAGTACTCACATTTCAATTATGTAAATAAAACAAACCTGGTATTAGGATGCCTCTCAAATCTCAATGTATTGACAATTCCAGTGAGAAAGTTTACTAAAACTTGAAGTCTCTAGGCTCTGACTTTCAAATTTCTACTTAAGATATCTAGGAAAAGCCGTAGAAATTTTTCCTTTCAATAAAAACCCAAATAATTCTGATGTATGTGACCACCTGAAAGTGTAATGAGAGGTATAAGTTTGAGCTATTCCTTGAATTTCTACTCTTTCAATTTAGATATGTGTGCCTGTAAGTGACAATAGTCACTTATGGGGTATTAATTATAAAGTCCTTTTAATAATCAATTTTGGGAAACAACGTCTGTTGAAATCTACAGTTAAGCAAGGGATAAACACTTGCATTCTGGCACTTAGTGGGTGTGAGACTTGAGAAAAGAGAACGATCACAAACTTCTACAGTCAGTGTTCTCACCTGTAAAATAGAACAGCATAAAACCACTGGGAGGAGAAATTAGAAAGCAGTGGAGCAGAGGTGGCTCCACATTAGGAGGATAGGTGAATTAATGAAAAATGAAACTTGAGGAAACTTCCAGTCACCAGGGACAGCTGGAGCAACCACTGTAGGGTGGCTATGTTTCTTTCTGCTAGCTAAAACCTCAGTCTTCTACATTTTAGTCCTGACATCATGGGAGTTGGGGGCAGGGTGCCTAAAAGGAAAAGCTAAAAAACTCTAACTGCAAATGAACATTTATTTGCATTTTCACTCTAAATAATAAATAAGAAAAAATCAACACAATGATGTTTGAGAAAAGATAGCGACAAATACATATTGGTTTCTTTTGAAGAGAAATAGAATTATATGTCTACTGTGTAGTCTCTTTTCATGTTTTTGTAACTTTGATTCTGACTGAGAGATGACACCATTAAAGAGCCTAACTAGCCAAGATAGAGGAAACACACATTTATTTCAGTTATACAACTTATGGAGTTGAATAAAAAGAAACAGTAAAAAGGAAGTGGTAAGTTTGAGACAACCAAGATGGAGAAGAAAAAGTAACCTGTCTTGAAATATCAATTGTGTTTAATGCTTTGGATAAATGGACAATCTCGAAAAGCTTAGCTTGATTTAAATAGCTCATTTCAATGTTTCTCCTTTGTGGTCTAAAACCTTGACAAATGAAACAATAACCCTGGCTTTGGTTTGCAAATTTAATGCTTATATTGATTTTTTCCTCTCATAAAGTGCATGCAATTGAGGACCACAATGTTTAGCATTATCACAAGTTACTGTTGTGGGCGTCTACTGCACGAAATTTAGTTGTCTGTCTTTTAAGGAGGAAGTTTCCGAATTCCATTTTCCAGGTCTAAATCAGTCCATGCATTGTACATTTATCTTCTGTACGTCTTTGCTTAGCTCTCCACCTGATTTGTAAAATGATGATGTATTTTTGAACTATTTGAGGAGATATTTAACCACCAGACCTTTTCAGTATTTACACTGCTGACAAACAGCAGTTTCAGAACTGGAGAGAAAATCTCAGAGTAGAAAAGCTGAACAGAAACTCCAAATAACTGTTCTATTTTCATTATATAGCCAGTCAAATTTATAGTGCAATTAACAAACCTAAGGCCCATGTTTACAGCTATTGATAGGACAGACTCTGTGGGCACGGAATATATGAGAAAGTAATTGTAACATTCAGCTTGAAGCCAGATATGTACAGATAAGGATAAACAATACAATACAACAGAAATCCTTCTATTTCAGGTAGGAATTTCTACCAATGGGCCTTTTTTTTTAAAAATGCATGAGCCATGAAGATGTGGATAAATCAGAATTTTGTCTTTATAGAATAAATAGTCAACATACGTCTTTCACCTAGCTCTATTTAGTGAGCTGATAGGTAGCTATTTAACATATCTGCTCATTTAATAAACTCATGTCATCTTTATTCCATTGAAAAGTGACAGTCATCTAAACATAATCAATATATTTTTTAGTTTCAGCCATCATTTATTGAATATTTAACATATGTACCATGCTTTTCTTGTACATCGTATTTACAGAATTTATGTTATTTGTGTGAAAAATGTTAGTATTCCCTCACCTGAAGGGATTCCAAAGGACCCATGGGAAAAACTTGAAAGATTTAAAGGTAGCAAAGTTTATACAATCTCAGGCACAAATGCACCCTGTACTTGATATAAGGTCTTAATATGTAGCTTCAAATGATCTGGAACTTATTTTGTAAACCTCCAGACTGGCTTTGAATGAGCAGTGGTCTCCTGCCTTTGACTCTCAAATTCTGAGATCATAGAACGTGCTGTCATATCTTACTTCCAAGACTGGATTTGGGTAGCTTCCAACATTTAAAGCCAAGGCTGATAAAGAACTCCAGGGAATGGGATGGAATTGTGTCCTCAAATGTCCTCTTCAGAGTGGGATTTTGTCTAGCCTATGCTTGTAGAGGTCTTGTAAATGCTATCCAACTGCAGTGAGTTCATATGTATGACTGTCCTGTTGAGTCAGGAAGATAATGTTTGCTTGTGGTCATCTACTGTTTCTGGTTCATACACTCATTTGGCACCCTCTTCTGCAATGATCTCCTAGTTTGGAGAAAGGGAATGAGGCATATTTAATCTCTTTAAGGCTGAACACACTGCCATCTCTTATTCTTTGCAATTTTATCTACGTTGAATATATATTAAATAAAATATTTTAGAATATAAATCATGCCTGGTTTTTAAATTAGTTTCAAGTATTCTACTTTAATGAACAGAAGTGCAAAAATTTAAACTCTGAGAATACTGTGTAAAAAATGCATAATTCTTAAAATTAAGTTGTATTGTCATCAGCAAAGTTTGAGGTGATATCCAAATCAATGCACATCGACCAAAAATGGGGCTTGTTTGGTTTCTCTACAAAGCACTGAGATTGCTGAACTCTGTTATCAACCTTCACCTTCAAAGTTATTTGGTGCATATTTTCTAAGTGGACATACACTTATGTCCTCTATAAAAGTGATCAACTTCTCTTTCCCCTCAAGCCTCCTTTTATTTGCCTGCCATTGGAAGGTGTAGCCTACATTTAGGTTGCTTATTTCCCCTTCAAATAACCTGATTACCAAAGCTCTTTACAGGTGTTTCCTTTGCTTTATCTCTTAGTTGATTTCAGATCCTTCAAACTGGCAACCAAGATTAACCAGAAAACCTCCATACCTGCACCCAATCATTCCCGCCTCATCCTTCATCTCTCTTCACCACTTCCTACAGTTAATGTTTCTTCTTCTTTGACTTGGAAGTTGTCCTCTTCATCACTTTTTCTCTGACCTTCCAAATATACTTGTTTTGGGCATTTGTACTTTCTTCTTGACCACCAAATTTTAAAATTCTGTAGGCGATCATCTCTTCCTTTCTCTTTCACTGTGCTTGCTGATATTATGTCAAGTTGACTCAATCAAAAGTCCTTTGAGAGAAGGGAGCCTCAATTAAGAAAACTGCCTCCATAAGATCAGACTCTAGACAAGCTTATAGGACATTTCTTAATGAATGATTGATGGGGGAGGGCCCAGCCTGTTGTGGGTAGTGCTATGCCTGGACTAGTAGCCTTGGGTTATAAGAGAAATTAGGCTGAGCAAGCCAAGGAGAGCAAGCCAGTAAGCAGCACTCTTCCATAGCCTCTGTATCAGCTCCTGTCTCCAGGGTCCTGTCCTATTTAAGTTACTTCCCTGAGTTCCTCCAATGATGAGCAGCCACATGGAAGTCTAAACAAAATATAACTTTTCCCCAAGCAGTTTGGTCATGATGTTTTATTACAGCAACTGTAATGCAAACAAAGACACTCAGTGTCCAGTCTTGTCTGCGGTCATGGTTTTGATTATTACCTGAATAACATTATTGAGAAATAAATGATTCTGTCAAACTCACCTTTTTTATCTTTTTGAAAGAGTCTTTTTTTATTTTACATACCAATCCCTGTTCTTCCTCCCTCACCTCCTCCCACTTCCCCTACTATGGGTGCTGTGGACCCCCAGACCCTGACTTCTGTCTGATACCTGCCAGACAGCGGATGCCATGAGGTTTCCTACCTGGCACGTGACTATTTAGAAAGACAATAGCTGAAGTTGTCTCTCCAGCCTCTCTTATTCATTTGTAGATTGCCCCAGGAAAGGTAGCTATCTCCGAGCTGGTGAATGAAGGCAAGTGTGGGTGCTGGAGGAGATGCCCTGAAAAAAGGAATAGAATAGATAAGTCCCCAAGAGGGGAAGAGAGAAAAAGACAGAGTGAGGAAATAGGTTAGAAGGAACATAGCAGAGCAGAAATAGAGAGCAGTTTCAGAGAAGAAATGGTTTTAAGAGAGCCTAGAGAGCAGAATGGTTTTTAGGGAGATATAATAAACACAAGGCTACGCTGAAGAATAAGAGAAGTCTGAAGCGGCCTTTTAAGCTGTAACGGTGTGAAAGCCTGTTTCTTTCCATGCGTCTCCGGGGACACATTTGGGGAAAAACATTAGTTTCTATGTTGGGGCGACGGTCCCGACAACTTCCTGTAAACAACTTGTTTTTCAATGCTTACAGCTGCTCTGAGCAAAACAACTTATTTTCCTGTATTTGCAGCTGCTCTGCTCAGAGTTCCTGAGACCCTCAGGAGTTCCTGATGGTAGTAGGGGAGTGGTTTCTGGTAGGTTTGGCTGGGACATGACTATCAGTTAAGGATCCCCATATAAGCTGCCCTGGAGAACACACTAAAGGGGGCATTTTTGGTAAATTCAAGGATGATCCGTGGGCCCCGTGTCTCTGTCTCTCTGTCTCTTTGTGTGTCAATCTTCATGTCCTTGCCTGAGTCTCGCCAACCATCACATAGTACAGGTGCATACTGTACAGAAGCGCATAGAGAAGCGAAGAGCAGAGGCAGGGTTGTGCTTTACACCCTACCTTTCCCGCACCCCGCCCACCCCATTCATTCCTCAGAGAGGATAATACCTCCCATGGAGAGTCAACAATGTCTGTTATATCACATTTAGGCAGGACCAAGGTCCTCACACTCCCCTATCTAGGCTGAGCAAGATCTCTCCATAGGTAATGGGCCCCAAAAGCCAGTTCATACTCTAGAGATAAATCCTGATCTTACTGCCAGTGCCCCCGTAAACTGCCCAAGTCACCCAATTGTCACCTATATTTAGAATGCCTTGTTCGGTCCTACGCAGGTTATCCAGTTGTCACTTTGGAGTCAGTGGGCTCTCAATAGCTCAGGTCACCAGTTTCTGTAGGTTTCCCCATCATGATTTTGACCCCTTTGCTCATACTATCGCTCCTCCCTCTCTTTGGGGGGACTCCAGGAGCTCGGCCCAGTGCTTAGTTCTGGATCTCAGCATCTATTTCCTTCCATTACTTCCATTACATAGAAGATTTTATGATGACAATTAAGATAGTCATCAGTCTGACTACAGGGCAAGGCCTGTTCAGGAACCCTCTCCAGTATTGCTTAGAGTCTTAGTTGGACTCATTTTTATGGACTTCTTGGAATTTCCCTAGTGCCAGGCTTCTTATTAGTCCCATAATGATTTCTTCAATCTAGGTGTCCAGCTCACTTCTAAAGATTAAGATTTGAATTTTTCCATTTACCTCTTCCTGAACTCTATCTTGCCTTAAATATCTGTTATTTCTAAAATTTCTTTTGATTTTTAAATCATTTTTATGTTATTGATTACACCAAGAATGAATCATCTAATTCATCCTATGGTAGCATTTACAATTTGGAGAAAATGTCTTCTGTTCCTAGACATATGCCTCCTTCATTTGATTCGATGTCATTTGGTTGTTTTGTGTTATACAACATAGGCTTTTTTTTTTTCCTATGTCAGTTCTGCACAAGGACATAAAGGTTATAAATTAATAGTTGTAATGATTAGTATTTTTGTGGAATTAACAGTATCTGGAGTCACCTAGTAGGCATGCCTCCAGACACTCTTATGAGGAACTATTCAGTCTCTGAGCATGCCTGTGAATGACATTGATTATTATGCTAGTTGAGTCGGAAGACTCACAGTAAAAGAACTGCTGGATGAGCATCAGCATTTATTTCTTTCTGCTTCTTGACTGTGGATGCTATATGACCATCTCTCTCAAACCCCTACTGCTGAGTTCGCCAATGTGATGGGCTATGCTCTTGAACTATGAGTCTAAATAAATGCTTTCTCCCTTACGTTGCCACACCTGAGTATCTTATCATAGTAAAATAGTATAATAAGTCAAAAAAGTTGCCCATAACTTTTGCTTATGGGCAAGGACAAGGCAATGATTTTGTAAAATACTGGCTTTTAATTTATGATAATCTTTCCATAGTGGCTAAAATATCTCCTTTTTTTCTAATCTTCCTTATTTTTAAACAAAGAAGTCAAAAGTAAGTCTTGGAGTCTCTTCAACAAATGGTGTTACAAACCTGAATAGTCACATACAGAAGAGTGAAATTAGCTGCTTCCTTTACACGAGTACAAAAATCAAATGGATTCTCCAAATGGATCCTTACAGAGGAAAGATAGTATCTAGATTGAAAAAAAATACTCAAATAGGAAAAGAACTTTCTAAATAGGATTCTGGTCACTTAGTATACTGGAGAACGACTTGACAAATGTGTCTTCATAAAATTAATAAGGTTTTATAAAGAAAATGACATAATAAATCACGAAATGAACAGTCAATACAATGGGAGATTTTTTTCCCAAACAAATACACACCGCATCAGGTGAGTGATATGTTGAATCTTATATAATTTCCCACGCTGCCCACAATATGCTCACCTTCCATCCTCTTCTCACTACTGTCTTATACTAGTGCACATATGTGAATTATCAGGGTTATTAAGTATTTCAGGATGCTTCTCTGAGACAGTATGATTCTAGTCTCTGCATTACAGCACTGCTTTCTCACTTAAATCCCAGTTTAAAATGATCTCTGATAAAATAGCTCATCAGTGTTCGCACTCCAAATTTTCTGCCAAGTTTGATAATAGATTTACAGTATCTGTTTGAGATCTGAATAGGCCTATGTGTTATAATCTGTTAATTTTTACAGATCTCTTAATCTCTGCATATTTCTGTTAATTCATTTGTTATAATTCTGAGCCATTAGTTTCAGAGAATTTCCCATGGTCTGAATATTACTAAGTACAGATATGGTGTTAAAATTTTCCTTGACTCATTTTCCATACTTTTGAAATGTTAATGACACTTTATTAGCAATGATCAATAGGAATTTAGGGCTTTACATGATTAACATTCTCTAAATGATTTTGCCTTCTTTCCTTTTTCCCTTTCTGAGATTTATAAAGCCACTAAGGAGGAGCCACTGAAATACATTGGTTACTTTCTTCTTCTTCTTCTTCTTCTTCTTCTTCTTCTTCTTCTTCTTCTTCTTCTTCTTCTTCTTCTTCTTCTTCTTCTTCTTCTTTCTCCTCCTCCTCCTCCTCCTCCTTCTCCTTCTCCTCTTCCTCCTCCTCCTTCTCTTCCTCATTCTCCTTCTCCTTTCTCTACTCCTTCTTCTCCTTCCTTTCTTTGCTTTCTCAAAATAGCAGTAATGGTTGTCCTGGAACTCACTGTGTAGTGCAGGCTGTGCTTGAACTCAGAAATCTGTCATCCTCTGTCTCCGGAGTCTAGGATTAAAGTTGTGTCCCAACAACACCCAGCTCATTGCTTCTTAAGAAACGTATTATTTATTCAACTGCTATCTGAATGGTCCCTGTCCTCAAAGATGGATACAAAATAGTATGATTTAAATTTGGATTATGAAGTACATTAGAAATTATTGCTAGTTAAATTCATTTAATATGACACATTTTTCTTAAAAGGCAAATATTTTTGTCTTAATAGTCTTAGAGGTATGCAGTAAGTAGTCTTCAAAATTTAATTGCACCTAAATGCCAGGTTTGATGTATAGTATAATATTTCAATTAGAATGTTAGTAGGAAGGAACTTGGTTCTGGTAGGCACTTTCTATGCAGAATTTATCTCCTTTGAACATGTCATGGTTATTTTGTAAAGCCACAACAATTGCTTTATTTGGCTTCATAATGATATTGTCCTCTCATCATGTTTTCTTTACAGTATCTCATAATAGCTACTGAAGACAAAATTAATTACACAGAGCTGTCTTTTGGATGTTCATTCAGCTTGGTATCCCTTTCAAAACAGACTTATAAGTTGATTTTTGATTAGTAATGTGATATCACTTATACTTACTGTAAGAATAAGACTGCTGAGTCAAGGACACAGGCCCTTTATTTAGTGGAAAGAGTCATATGGCTCAGAAGCAAATGTAGGATTTTCCGGGGATGTTTGGTCTTAACTGTGTTAGGTCTTCATGTTTCCTCCAGTGAGTGTGATGCAATTAGTCATCCTGTGAAGATGCCCATATTTGATCATACTTGTACATCCACACAAAGACATGTGACTTTCCAACTTTCTACATAGAGCACACTATCAGAAGCCTCCATCCCATAGTCAGAAAGACAGAAAGTAAGAGTTCAGTTGTTTCTAAAGTTTCTCCTTTTGTTTTGATTTCTACCACCTAAGCAAACATCTTTTCCTTTAGTCAATAGCCTAACATTCACTTGTTATTTGTGGTCTATATTTTTTGACTTTACGATTGGGTCAAGGACAATAATTATACATTTATTTTCTCATCCTATTCAGATGATTTTTCATGAGTTCTAATAATGATGGTTCTACCTAACTGTGATATTTCTGTATTTTCTTTTTTCTTCTTATTCATCTTAAGAGTATAGCTGCTGGAAAGTGGAAGACCACACATTCAAGAATATTTGGGCCTCACAATTTAGTCTTGAATGGTTTAAAGTAAAAAGAACATTGGTTGTGTACGGAATGGAGTGGATCAGAGAAGATTTTGGGAAGGGGTGAATATAATCCAAACACATTGTATGAAACTCTCACACTAATGGAAGTAAATGTAAAAAAATTATTCATTGTACACAAAGACAAAGCTAACAGGAAGAAACTATTTAGATATATTATTAAGTCTATTTCCTGAATCCTTTTTTAAGCAACACACTTCCCAATTTTTCTTATGACAAAATACTTTCTTTCTAGAGAGAGGCCATGGCCAACATATAATGCCGGATGTACTCAATGTGTTTAAAGCATTGCCTTAAAAATAGGGAGAAGGGAGAAGAATACTCTTGATTACATTTTACATTTTTTTTTACATTTGAATCTCAAAGACTATTTGATTTAAATAACTTAGCACCAGTATTAGATTTGTCTTCAAACTACTAGAAAATGAGTGACACCTACTTGTTTCCAGTTCTCTGTAACTTGAGCCTGAAGGCCACAATGTAAAATTAGATTTGAACCTTGGTTCCGTGTTCCATTCCCCAGAAGTTGTCATTGGAGAATCAAACATTATTTCTTAATCTGTTTTATAAAATTTAGATAGTAACCCTACATCTATCTCAGTGTTATAGGTGGGTTAATTAAAATGGCATATGAAAAATAACCACATTGTATGCTAACTCTTCAAGGATGCTCGTTTTAGTTTTAGTTTTGTCTTTTGTGGGCATTTCTGTCGATTTGGGGTGGGAGTTACATTTCAATTAAAAATTTGTGGTGGTGGTTATTTTTTAAACCCATCAAAAAGAATAGAAGTGATAAACATTTTATGAGTTCATTAAAGCTTAACAGGAGCTGCAGTGCCTGGAAAAACAGCAGTTGCTCTGACCCCCGTGACGTAGTTCTGAGTAATTGGCATTTTATTCATCCTGGGATCGGGATTATACCTGAAGGTAGAGAGGGACAAAATGGATACAAAAAATTCCATAAAGCACTGAAATATCATTTGAAGAAACCCAAGGTTCTCTCTGTCTTTCTATTTTTGTATGTTGCCATACATAACTTGATACATATTTTATACAAAATAGATTCCAGAAAAATAAGTCAAATTACTTCATCAGAAACCAGTAGGTCTTAATGCTACTTAAAGTTTGAAATATTTTACTGATTTTAAGGTCATGGTTAAAAATATGAAAATTAATTTTGTTCAACTTGAACTTACAAAATAATTCAGGCTAAATTTATTGAATATTAGGTGTTTGATGGATAATTTTATTTATCTGATGATTTTCACAGATTTTTTTCAGTTACGGTGTCTAAAAGACAAGTTTAATATTACTATAAGCATGGTGAAAATCTGGGATAGTAGAAGTAGATACATATTTCAATTTGTAATATTTGTAAGATTAGGGCTGGAGAGATGGCTCAGCGGTTAAGAGCATTGCCTGCTCTTCCAAAGATCCTGAGTTTAATTCCCAGCAACCACATGGTGGCTCACAACCATCTGTAATGAGGTCTGGTGCCCTCTTCTGGCCTTCAGGGATATACACAGACAGAATATTGTATACATAATAAATAAATATTTAAAAAAATATTTGTAAGATTAGATTGTGCTATATTCTGGTCAGTTATTTTACAATGTATCTGATTTAAGTCATAAAATTATTTTTCTTGCTTTTTTATATTGAGAAATGACAGCTTTTGTTGAATTGTCCTTTGGGACCTGTGTTTATCTGTAAGTACTGTTTTTATATGTGTTAAGAAAAAAGATTATGTCCTGACTAATATGTGTATAAGTGCCATCTTAAATTCTTTGGAAATATGTTCTAATTTGTTCCATATAATAACTTTTTAGTACTGGCCAATAAACAAATACTAGTAAAGGTTTTTAAAAATAGTCTGAACATAATTAAATCCAAGATTAAATGTTTGAAAATGTAATCAACCCAATCAGTTGTTATTTTAATTAGTTTTCCAAGAAATATTTCTATAGTAACATGTGAAATCAACATATCCATGCAGGTAAAACAATCATTTTAAAAGGCTTGAATATCTATACCTTTGCTCACTTTTCAAACTAGCTGTGAAATTTAATATCAAAATTAACAGCATCATTGATTTTTCTGGTTTGAAGGTGATGGAAATATTTCAAACTCAAAAGAATTATCAAAATAGAGGTTAAATGATAAAAAGGTTGAATTTTAGCTATTTTTTAAAACAATGAGTAACATAAATAATTTCTTCTTGAATTCCTTTCATGCACTAAACACATCTACTTTATTTCTAGTAAAAGCTCCCTCCAGCCAAATCTCTGGGGACATATTTGAAGTTGCACAGGTGTAGATTTTACTTGTCACTGAGAGAGACAGTGAATCCCGGGAGAACTGAGGAGTCTCAATGAAAGGCTGTTAGAAAATCCACCTGCAGGACATAGGCCCTGGAGTGGATATTTAGGAAAGTAGAGAGGACTATTATAGAGGATGTCAACCATACTTTATAAGATTTTAATTCAATGTTTGCATAATCTATAGCTGTACTCTAATCAAGTCTCAGACTTGAATTTGAATTGAACTCTCTATTTCATCCAGTTCTAGGACTGTTTATTTAATGTTCTCTTTTTGATTCTTTTCATTATCATCTTTAGTTGAGTTTTTTCATAAAGTATATTTTGATCATGTTTCTCCCTCAATTGATACCAGATCATCCTATCCACCCAACACCATACCCTTTTCTCTCTCTTTAAAGCAAGCAAATAAATAAAAATAAAGCAACAAATACACTAAAACCTAAAAGTAGAAATCAAAATGAACAAGCAAAAGACTAATAAGATGAGAAGTGGAAAAAAGGCAAAATAAAAGTATATAAAAAGACCAGAGGGTTCATTTTGTGTTTTCCAAAACACTTATCATGAGGCATGGTTATTTCCACTGAAATCCCACTGGAGAAAATTGATGTTTCCTTTGCCAATGAGTATCAATTGCAAATAACCCCTTAGTCTGAGTAACAACCCATGTTCATTTCCTACTCTGTGCTGGCACCCCACATGCCTAGAATGTGCAGTTTTATTCATGCTACCACAGTCTCTGCGTGTTTATATGTGCATCAGTCTTGTTATGTCTGGAAAACAATTTTCTTGGAGCATCTCTCACCTTTGACTCCTACAGTCTTTCTGCCTCCTCTTCCACATAGATTCCCAAGCTGTGAAGAGAGTAGTTTGATAAAAACTTCCCATTTAGGATAGGATGTTCTAAAGTCGCTCACTCTGGGTACATTGTCCAGTTGTGGGCCTTTGTGCTAGTTTCTGTCTACTCCACTAAGAAGCTTCTCTGAGGTTGGCTCAGCAAGAAACTAACCTATAGCCATAGCAGTATGTCAGTAGGAGTAATTTCATTGTTATTTCCCTTTAGTAGAACAATAGTAATAGTCTTTCTCATAGGATCATGAGTTATCTAATTTCAGATTCTTGGCCACTTTGATGCCAGTTATGGGTTCTGTCTCATGGAGTAGTCTTTAAATGCAGTCCAAAAGTATTTGGCTACTCCCATTATAATTGTGTTACTATTGCACCAGTATATCTAGCAGACAGATCACTGTCATGGGCCTCAGAATTTGTAGATGGATGATATTAAGGATTATTCTTCTCCTACAACTACATGAAGAGCTCCTTATAATACCATACACGTTAATTAGTAAGGGGTGAAGCTTTTAGTTAGGAACCAGCTCAAATTCTCCTTGTTCAGTGACATTTGTTAAGTATTGTCCTCACCAACATGGCCTCACCATCAGATTGTGGAGAGCTAACAATAGCTTTGGCAATAGCATGTGATATTTGGGGGTTTCTATGGGGCCTCCTTAGCCACTGACTAGACTAACTCATTTATTTCTGGCACTGGAGGCTTTACATGGTGGCACTGAACTGTCTAGTTGAAGTATTTTCTCCCTAGTAGGTTTCGCTATATTTTTTCAAATGGCCACCTGTGTTTGTTGTTACTTCCCATATTTCCTCTTTTATCCTTCTCTTCCATACCCCTTTCTATTTAATCATCCTATTCTCATTTTCTCTTCATCATTCCATAACAATATATTCTATTTCCCATTCCTTGGTAGATCCTCTCCTCTTACCTAAATTCTTTTATTTTCCATTGCATTGGTCCACCTATACAGAAACTTTAAAATTAATGTCCACATAAAAGATAAAATAGACAATATTTGTCATTTTGGATCTGAAGTACCTCACTAGGGATTTTTTTCAAAGCTTCATCCATTTATCTGTGAATTTCCTAACATGATTTTTCTCAACATCTGAATATTATTCACTCAAGAAAATGCACCATATTTTTATTATCTACTTATCAGTTGATGGATATCTAAGCTGCTTCCAATTTCTGGTTATTATGAATAGAGCAGCAACAAATATGGGTATGCAAGTGTCTCTAGCAAGGTATACACTTCTTAATCTCTCCAAACATCAGTTTGAACTTTCACCATTAAAATTATATCATCATAATTGAAAACATTAAAGAATACTTTCCTCAGACAGGCAGTGGTTGTACATGCCTTTAATACCTGTACTCAGGAGGCAGAGACAGGTGGATCTCTGTGAGTTCAAGGCCAGCCTGGTCTACAGAATGAGTTCCAGGACAGATACCAAAGCTACAGAGAAACCTGTCTTGAAACACTAAAAAGAAAAACAAAGAATACTTCCTTAAGAGGGTTTTGTAAAGATATATTAAACAATATTTTTAGACCTATAGCACAGAATGAATAACATAAATATCAAATTATTTTAGCTGAGAGTGATGCTATCTTTTCAAATGGTCAGAAGTTTTGGAGGAATAACAGAACCTATTAAGATCAATAAATAAATATTCTCTAGGTTGTTCAAATACAATCAATGTTTTCAATAATTGTTTCAGGATATCATTATAATATAAAGGAATTAAGACAGAGATAAATTACAGGTCAATGTCTGTGTAAATATATCTGTGTGTATACATTAAAGTCTAGTAACCATTAAAAATACTTTGTAAATATATCACAAAGTGCTATTTTATTAGATAATTCAATGCAATTTTAAATAAACAAAATGTTTTAGAATACTGTGTTAAGGTGATTTAACAAAATTTGTAACTTTTATATTTCAAATATATTCAATTATACTACAAAATATTTTTCTACTTATAATATTGAGTTTTTGCTATTTTTCTCATTCTTAGATAGTTATATGCCTCTAATGAGTTTATCTCTTTTGGTATCATATCATAGTAGAAAAAACTTATATTGGACTGATTAATGCTGACATCTGAAAATAAACCCAGTTATCCTATAGTAAGTATATATATATATATATATCTTGGCCACTATATTTAATGAGCTCTCTATATATATATATATATATCTTGGCCACTATATTTAATGAGCTCTCTGAGCAAAATATATTGAAAAGAAGCAACCAAACAAAAACCTTGTTGTTTCAGGTACCTTTCTATTGTGGTGATCAAAATGTATGAATAAAATTTTAAGAAAAGAGAGACTCATTTTGGCTCACAGCTTCAATCCATTATTGTTAGAAAAAAGTATAAGAACCTCAACATTTTTGGCAGCAGGAATATGCATCAGCTATCTGTGTGTGTGGGAGTGTGTGTGTGTGTGTGTGTGTGTGTGTGTGTATGTCTAAGAGAGAAGAGGTGGGAACCATAGGCTCATTATACACTTCAGAGGTCCATGTCTAGAAATCCATTTCCACCAACCTGACAAGATCCAAACATTCCATAGTCTTCTACAGCCTAGGTTTCAAAACATTAGCCTGTGGAAAACATTTTACAATTAATCATAATGGTTATTTAGCAATCAGTCCTATTGACAACAGATTCTCACTGAGGCTATACAAAAAGAAGGTATAGCGAATCTGTCCTTTTAGGATATAAACACCATAAATTCATCGACTTTTTTAAAAGAAATTTATTGCTTATTTGTTTCCAGGCATTGCAGTTTTGTCAAATAAAAACAAATGACTGGTAAATACCATCTGAATAAGAAATTTTAACAGTTTGTTTGTAAGCTATATATTGGAAAAAATATAAATGAGGATATGTAGCAAGAATAGTAATTCTGGCTCCATAAAATTCAGCTCACAATTTATACAATTTAATTACATAATATACAAAACACCAGCCTATATTTAAAATTATGGCACAAACAATTAAACAGTCAGAATAAATTAAAGACCCGTGGGAAGTAAAGTCAAAACTGCAATAGGTCTAAAGCAGTTGGAATTTCTTATTTAAACAAAGTAGCATACCATGATTTTCTCCTAACAAATGAAGAGAAAGTGGTCTATTACCATTTCAATTCAATAGCATTGTTTTACTTATCCAGATAGTTTGCTGGGTATGTTCCAAATTTCCATACTGGTGATAATTAAGCCACATATCTATCAGATACACCATGTTTACTTTAAATCTTGATTTTGTCTCCTCAATGGAGAAAACAAAACATATTTTCATTCATTATTATCAGTACTTAAAATGCAGTTATGTTAGCTTTTTGATAAACTGATTTAAAGGATTAAAGACCTTTATTGTGGCATATTACAATAATAAATATATTTTAATTATGCCAATAAATTATTTATAGTAAATAGAGTTTTCTCCTGTATGCATTTCTTATAGGCTTTGTTAACTCCCTCCTTAGAAAAACATGACTTGTTTCTAGTATTTATCTGCTTAAGAAAAGCTATATGAGGATATGTAGTTGCAGTGTGCAGTTGTTCAACAATTTTGCCTAGGTTTTGTGTTTGTATTTTATTTGCACAGAAGAATTGATGAGCTTCTCACTTGACCATTATGGGTATAAAATTATTGAAAACATGGTAATAAAGAAAATTTGCAAGGAAGCAAATAAAATGAAAAATAATACTAGTAAAATCATCATGATTGATAGACCTGACTTTTGATTCTTTGCTGAGAAATTTTATAATGAATCTGAACGCTTTACTTCCAGCCAAATGTCAAGAACTACTCAAATAACTATCCACTACACTTCATCCACTTGAAATAATTGGATGAAATAGATCTAAATGATTACCTTGACTTTGCATTTAATTCAGTCCTTGAAACATTTGGATTTGCATAGTAATTCTTATTATTTTGTTCTTCCTCATTAGTTGAATGTAATTAATTATACTCTGAAAATACTTACTCTGACTAAACTTAATTTCCCTATAGTGTTTCTTCAGGCTTTTTGAGTATAAACAACAATATTTGCCTTTAAATGGCCTAAGAATATAGTGTAACAGTTTAATGCAGTATGACTAAGGAAGCTATGTTATAAAAGTGAAATTGCTTTTACCCAGAACTTTCTTTTTCCTAATGGTATATATGGCTGACCTTTTGAAAGTTTTATTCATCTACCACTACCTCCCTCCAATTCACACTAGTGGTTCCACCTCATCTTCCTCTAAATTTCATGTCTTTTTTATTATTACTAATCCAGTTGGTCCACTTAGTGTTGTATATGTGTTCATCCATGGGAACACAAGAAACTAACAGATGGCCACATCCCCAAAGGAGAGTGATTCTAATTCCCTCCTTCAGTAGCCATCAACTTGTACCAGATCATCCTGGAGTAGTTCCTTGGGCATCCTTCCCCAGCCACATTGCAATTTTGACTTGTTTTATATTGTGTGGGTTTTTCTAATTCAACCCTAAATGTTGTTATATCATGCATGCAGCATCCATGTCATGTCCAGAATTCTGCATTTTATACCTTGCCTTGCACCTTCTTTCTGTCCCACTTCTTCAAAGTTCCTTGATCCTTGAATGGAGGGATGCTGATATGATAACCCATTACAAGTGAGTGTTCAGTTCCTTATAATTGGTATTTTGACCAGTTTTGAGTCTTTGCAATAACCACTACCCACTGTTAAAATGAGGGTTCTCTGAACTAATAGTAGCAAAAAAATCTTTGGCTATAAATATAAATAAGTACTTAAAATGTAGTTTGACAGCATGGAAACGTTCCATTTAGCAAAGCATTGATGGAAGGTTCGCCTATAAGGCTTGTGATCTTCCTAGTCATGGGTTTTTGTTCAGGTTTACAGCACCAGACATTAAATTACTTCAGTGGAAGGAGCCTTATACCCACATGGAAGACGCTGATTACCCCATAACCGTCATGCCACTTTTGCACTGTGGGCATATCTTCCATCAGGTCAACTGATGTCTTTTCTTTCCTAGGAGCCTATATAAAAACCTTTCTTTCTTTTTTCCTTTCTTCTTTCTTTCTTTCCTTCTTTCTTTCTTTCGTTCTTTCTTTCTTTCTTTCTTTCATTCTTTCTTTCTTTCATTCATTCTTTTCTTTCTTTCTCATTCATTTATTCATTTTACAACCCACCACACTTTCCCCTACCTCCTCTCCTCCCAGTATCTTCCCCCACCTCCCATATGACCCCTTCCATTCATCCATTCCTCCTCTGTCTCTATTCAGAAAAGGGCAGGTAACAAACACAGCATATCAAGTTGTAATAAGATTAAACACCTTGCCTTGTATTAAGGCTGGGCAAGGCAACCCTATGTGAGGAAAAGGTCCCAAAACCCAGCAAAAGAGTCAAAGAGAGTGCCTCCTTCCACTGTTAGGAGTCCCACAAGAAGATTAAACTACATAATTGTTATATATATATACAGAGTGCTTAGGGTCAGTCCCATACAGGCTTCCTGATTGTCGGTCCAGTCTCTTTGAGATCTTGTGAGTCCAGGTTGGTTGATTCATATGATTTTCTTGTGATGTCCTTGACCCTTCTGACTCCTACAATCCTTCCTCCCTCTCTTTAGCAGGATTCCCTGTGTTTAGTCTAATGTTTTACTGTGTGCTTCTCCATCTTTTTCTACCAGCTTTTGGATGAAGCCTCTATGAGTACAGCAGAATATTGTTAGGCACAATTACATTAACAGTTTTTTCTTCAGACATATTTAGTCCTATCCTAGGTCTCTGAGTCATACAGCCTCTAGGTCCTGGCACTCCAGGCAGTGACAGGAGTAGACTCACTCTCATGGCATGGGTATTTCTTACATGATGTCTTGATATCTGCTTTTGAAATCTAAGCTTATCATGAAGTAAGGAAATACAGATAACAGTGGTAGTATATAGATGCATTGACCACTAGCACCTGGTAAAGCCTCAGGAACAGCAAAGGCCAAGGGAGATATTTGAGTGAGCCTAAAAGGATTGGAAATCATAAACTTTGTGACGTGACTTATCACCTCCTGCAGAGCGAAGAGTCTGAACGGTACCACTGACCATGTTCAAATAGAAGACTTGTGAAGAAAATTGTTTTGTTGTTATTCATAGCCATCATACTTTGATTTATTAATCATCTTGATATACTAACTCTAATTAAAGGGTTGTATGCTTTTAATAAAGCTTATTACTCTTTTGCATCTTTATAGATGGATTACAGATTACATCAGATGCAACAAGGATATTAGTTATTTTTATTGTGAAATTTTATGATAAAACAGCTAATAGTCCAAAGGCCACTGGTGGATAAACCTTACAACTGGCAATTTGCTGTATATAAGTAGTTTGATTTATACATTGATTATGATAACTGATACCCTACTGCAAGTGCTTTGCATGTATTTATCTGAAAAGCAAATATAAGTGAGTAATTAAAAATCTCACCAGTTGATTGAGTCTGAGCAATCAAGCCAAAATAGATGCCTCTAGTTTACAGTTTCAGAAAGATTGTTTTTTCAATGAATGTATACTAACTTCAATTTTCTGTATATCACTAATCTCTATTAACACAATTATTATATTGTATTCTTGGTGTCCTCATTTTGGTAGAGCAATTTGTTGCTTTAAATTAGTTACTTTAAATTTCAAAATTAGTTTTTCTTTGAAGCAATTGCCAATACCTCTAAAAATTATCTGGCACATTCATTAAAGAAAGTTTATTTTTGTTTGAGATCAAAGTTCCTTCACTGCATAATTGCTCTGGTGTACTCTACACAAAGACAGAAGCTAGATATTTTCAGTAATTGGGTTGCTAATTAGTATGTAGATTTTCTGCAATGAGAGAGAAAAAAATACAGAACACTGATAAAAACCAGACACAGTAAAGGGCATAACCCTGGTTATTGTATCCTATCAATGACTCAATATCTCCATTAGTGAATCAGTATCCTGCTACAATAACAAGTAATTAACTTTTTAGGTTATTTTTAAGCTTTTTGACTAGTTTTAGAATCATTAGTTTCCCAAATTATTTGCATTTGGTAATCATGATTCTTCATAACATCCTTTGCCTTTCTCTTAACTTTAGCTATATTTTCTCTCTTGTCATTAGTTATGTTGGTTTGTCTCCTTTTGCTTTATATTCTATACTAAAACTGGTTTCTAGGTTTATTCAAATTTATGATTGCTTATTTTCTTGTTAGTAATTTATATTCCTTTTATTCCAATTTATTTTATTATACAATAAGCTGTTCAGTTTTTTGAGTCAAGATTAGCTTATTTGTTTTACTGTGTGTAGCATTTTGTGTTTCTATAGAGTTTTACAGGTTTTTTATTTTCTGTTTTTCAGATAATTATTTAAAAGAGTTTTTTTCTGATTTTCAATTGTTCATATTGCAGAGATATTTTAAGGATTAAACTTGCAAGGTTTTTGCTTCCCAACTAATACTGCTCTTGTAAGGTCATTTATCATGTCTCTTTCATATCATCTAAGCCATTTGGAGAAAGAAAAGGCATCGTTTGCTAAGGACACACCCAGCCCTTCCTTCTGTGGGAAACGGAGGAGATGCAAAGAAGGCTAGAATCATTAGCATTGATGGGAAAGACTCACCGCAAACTGGATGACAAAGGTCAAAATGACATATCATCAGACAGGCTAGTTTCCATGTTGTCCGTACTGTGTGAACCTGACAGATGCAGATTCTATAGTAGATACACAAGCCCACATTAAGTTCAAAGCCAGGCTGTGTGGATGTCAAAATTAAAGCAGCAAAAGTCTAGTATGGTAATGGGAATCAGAAGCTAGTGGTGTATGACTTGTCCCAAAAAGTCTTGCGTTTACTTCAGCTTATTGTTTTCTTTATTTTATCCCACCCAGTCTTTAAATCTCCCATTATATTTACTGGTGACAATGTGAAGATTACAGATCTATTAAGTTTTAAAAAAATGTTTCAAATGTCCTGAAATTCAGTTTTTTTTTTCAGGTCAAAAGAGATTAAAGTTCAATAGTTGGGTACAATGACTGATAAGCCATGTAATGTTGGAGTATATATATTAAGAATATGTTTATGAACAAATTACTACATTTATTTATTTGTTTATATATTTATATATGTGTGTATGTGTGCACACACGTGAAAATCAGAAGATAATGTGGTTGTACTGGATTTTCTTATTTTACTGCATGAGTAGCAGGGTCAATCGAGTCAAGCCCATGTGACTAGGCTTGATAACAAGAGCCTTTACGGCCGGGCGTTGGTGGCGCACACCTTTAATCCCAGCGCTCGGGAGGCAGAGGCAGGCGGATCTCTGTGAGTTCGAGACCAGCCTGGGCTACAAGAGCTAGTTCCGGGATAGGCTCCAAGCTACAGAGAAATCCTGTCTCGAAAAAACCAAAAAAACAAAACAAAACAAAAAACAAGAGTCTTTACTCATTGAGCCACCTCCCCAATCATAAACTCTGCTTCTGAATAGTTCTATGTATCTGTGTATTGTATGACGGGACTTTGTGTAGATGAATGGATGAAGGCCTGAATGTCTGGTCAAAAGTTAGAGACTTACCCTTTGCCAGATATTATAAGTGGCATCAGAGCTACATGATTTGTAAACTTTATTTCAGTCATTTGAGGAATGAAGACAAATCTCCACCTCACCAGGAGAATAAACTTCCACTGAGTTTTTATACTTTCTGAAACGTGTAGTGCTGGATGTTTAGGGTCTTCCTGGTAAGATCAAGGAATATTAAATGATTGGAGCAACAATGTACACAAGATTTACCAAACAAAGACAAATTAAATAAACAAGAAATAAAGTAAAAATGAAAGATCTCAGTCAATATGTTTATTTTAGAGGAAAGAGAAGAGTATTAATGTTCCAGAAAACAATCAGAATAAAGGGTGCAGAGCTGGGATAGGACTACATGTTTGCAGGACAGAGTTTAAGCAGACTGTTCTTTCTTTTTCCGGTCACCCAGACCTGAATAATCACACAGAAACTATATTTAATTGCAACACTCTTTGGCCAATGTCTAAGTCATAGTTCTAGCTAGCTCTTATATCTCAAATTAATTTATCCCTATTATTTTATATCTTGCCAAGAGGCTTGTGATTTATTACTTCTTGATTCTTGGGCAGCTACATGGCATCTTTCTCCTTCTGCAGCTACATGGCTTCTGTCTGACTCTGCCTTTCTCCCTGTATTCAGTTTAGTTTTACAACCTAGCTCTATTCTGCCCTGCAATAGACCAAAGAAGTTTCTGTATTAACCCAC
>JAQHUG010000256.1:905768-924589 GCA_028555095.1 Dicrostonyx torquatus | reverse complement strand
TCCTGGAACTCACTCTGTAGGCCAGGCTGACCTTGAATTCACAGAGATCCACCTGCATCTGCCTCCACTGCCTGGTGGAACACACTTTTAAGTGCATCTATGAGGGTGTTTTCAGCCGGATTAGCTGAAGAGGAATGACTTCCTCTGAGCATGGGTATCATCGTCCCATGGATAGAGATTCTGTTCAGAAGAAAAAAGGAGGTTAAGTGTCTTAGTTGGGGTTACTGCTACTGTGCTGAAATACCATGACCAAATCAAATTGGAGAGAAAAGAGTTTGTTTGGATTACATACCCTAAAACATAGTTCACTGAGGGAAGCAACGGCAAGAACACAAACTCAAACCAGGGTAAACATGGAAGAAGGAGCTTGTAGAGGGGTGGTGCTTACTACTCATTTGCTCCTATGACTTACTCAGTCTGCTTTTTCATAGAACCCAGAACCACTAGCTCAGCGGTGTCCCCACCCATAGTTAGTGGGGCCATCCCACATCAAAAACTTATTAAGAAAGTGCCCAACAGGTTTGTCAATAGCCAACTCTTAGGGAGACATTTTCTCAATTAAAGTTATCTCTTCTCAGAAGACTCTAGCTTGGGTCAAGTTGACTTAAAACTAGCCAGTGCTTTGAGTGAGCACCAGTATTATACCACTGCTTCCTGATTGTGGATGCTTTGTGACTGGCAGCCCTGTGCTCTCCCTGTAGTGCCTTAACTGCCATGAAAGAATGTTACTGAACTCGTTTGAGCCCAAATAAAGCTCTATTTGCTTTGTCAGGTATATTGTCACAATATTTTAAAAGTAACTAGCACAAGGACTTTCAAAGATTTTGGGAAATTTTATTTTTTTCTTTGTGCAGACTTTTTCATCATTGCAAACTCAAATTCTTTCTTTTCTCTAAAACAACAATTTTTGCTACAGAATACATCAGTGAAAAAAATTACAAGCTCCAAGTCAACTGCTATAGTTTAGTGAGTGACTTAGGCCATTAGTGATCCTACTGTCAGAACCCTCACACCTAGAATAGGAACTTAACATTTCTTTTTGTGTCAGAGACTAAAAATGAAATGTGCACACAATTCTTTTATACACATGCTGCTTGGACAGTATTATGAGACTTGTAAAGGTATGGAAATATTCCTGGTTATAAAAGTTTTGTTTGCATGTCTGTTACTGCTTTTGTTTTGACCATTTAGGAATATGTTTTTTCTGAGGTACAACTCAATGATGGAATGTTGGTCTAATCTAATGTGCACAAAGCACTGGTCTTTGTTTCTCAGCATTACAAAACAAATACTCAGCAAATGAATAAATAAATAAATATGTGAGTTTAGCTGTGAATATTGGGTTTTGATAAAGAAAAACTATATATATGTGCAATATTTATTATGTAAATGGATGACTCGAGCCTAAACAATAGATAGTAACAGAATCAGAGCTTAAAAGAAAAAGGTGAAATCACCAAAATTTTATCAAAAATAATCAGTGGTATAGCTCTCAAATTATTTATAGGACTATAAAATTGCATGTTTTAGAAAATGATTCACCCATTTCTTATTAGGTTTTATGTGTATTTGGCTATCTTAGGGCACTGTTTTAATTCATTATTTGTACCATTATTGAAATGAAGTTTATCATTATAGATATTTAAAGAGATGAAGTACAGAATAGGCCTCTACGGATACAGAGCTGATATCAATGATGAAATACCTATGTTTAATAAAATGGGTGGCCAAAGCAATGCCACTTTTTCTATGTTCAATACCTAACACATAATGCCAGTATCTGCCATGTTCTTGGTTTCATGATTTAAAGTGAGGCGAATTTGGAGAAAAGTCTACACGTGCAGATGGTCAAGGACAGAAATGAAGCACAGACCACACTCAGCAAAGAGATCTCTTGATGCCATTCATGAGGGCTGAGAATTGTGCAAAGAGGAGTGGCCAGTCTGAGTGAGTACGAAGCATACCATTGGTGCAAGAAAGTGACTTCTTTTACAGGGATTCCTGAAAGATCATCTCAGCCAAATGTCTCACATTCAAACACACAGTTGGGGGTCTCTCTACTAAACATCTAGTGACACTAGATAGTGACCTTGGCTTGCTGTCAGATTTCAGGAAGTTTTCTAGAGATAGCTTCACACTGAGAGAACATTCATTCAGTAAAAGATGCGCTCGGGAGCCATACCACCTTTGCTTCCAAAAGCTCAGTCGGGTAGAGGTGTCTTGATATTTGTTATTGCTTGGCTGAAAAGCAAACCACCATTTCCCCCGTGGAGACCGTTTTAGAAATCATTCCCATCTCTAAAGAGCACTTTACTCTTCTGACTGAGACATAGTGAGAATCTGTGAGGCTGCATTACAGTTTCACTTTAGAAGACCAATAAAATCTTCCTAACCTAGAATACACTTTTATTTCAGCTCAGTCTATTTCACTATGATCATTGGTTGCCCCCTTTCCAAGATTTATATTTAAAACTTTCAGGATTTATTTATGGTGAGGCCATGTTGGATATGTGGATATATGTGTGTGTGTGTATATATATATATATATATATATATATATATGTGTGTGTGTGTGTGTGTGTGTGTGTGTGTGTGTACGTATTGTGTGAAACACATATGATATATTACAGAAGAGTGATTTTAACAGGTAAAAACAACATGCTGACAGTAATAGAGGAATACAATGATGAAGAGATCTGGTGATCTGATGAATGAACAAAACGAATAGCACGGCCTGCTATATACCAGCATCATTAACTGTCAGTCACAAGTACTCGTACAGGTTTCCCTAAGGTACAGGACACATTTACTTCATGCATGTATATGCTCCATCTTAACCAGATTTCATCAGTTTGATCATTGCTAAGGTAACATCCTGTCATGGTTGTGACTCTGCAAAGCAAAGTAGCATCTATGTGGCTACGATCTTTGGGTGCAATTAAGAAAGGATGCCAGGCAATGGTGGTGCACACCTTTAATCCTAGTATTTGAGGCAGTGCTAGGCAGATCTCTGGGGAGTTTAAGGCCAGCTTTGTCTACAAAATAAATTTCAGGACAGTCAAGGCTACACAGAGAAACTCTATTGACAAAAAAAAAGAAAAAGAAAAGGAAAAGGAAAAAAGAAAAATGAAAAGGAAAAGAAAGCAGGAAGGAGAGAAGGAAAAAGAAAATAAAAAAGAAAGGAAGAAGAAAAATGAAAAAAAGAAAGGGATTTTTTTCTAAGTCCTCAGATTACTTCTTGTAAATAGTTTATATTAGAATTTGTATGTTGGTATCTGCAACTGAGAATTAATAAAAGAAAGTATTCTTTATTTGGACTCTAAGGCTACAACATGCTCTTATTTTATGGGTTGTGCAAGTTATTGTGGTTCAATGGCGTAGTGATATGTTGAAACCTAACATATTATCATGTGTATTCTTTTTCTTTAACACAGGGTTTCTGGGGGATCTGAGAATCAGAGTCTATAGCTTACTGAAATAAGTATCAAATATCAGTTGCTCCACAGTTGTTGGACTGAGCAATCTTGGAAAAAGTGGTGACTTCAAGACCATTTTCAGTCTTTTTAAAGAAGGGCTATTATGTATCATCTTACCCCTCTTGGACTCTGCCTTATCCTAGATCCTAGATCAATTCTAACTGGCAAGAAATGGTGAGACACTGTGGTCACCAACTGCTAGAACAACTGCTTTGTAGTGTTTTAAATTATAGGTTTCAAACACCACTTGGACCAACAAATATTTCTGGAACTCTATATTATTCTCCAAGTGAAAACATGCTTTTTCACCTCCCTGAGTCAGTGGTTTTGTTTGGAGTCTGAGTCTCTAGTGCTCAAATATCATCAGTTGGTGGAATCCAAAAAATAACACCACTAATCTACACAGAACTGTACAAACCAGAAAATTCTTGTGCAGGATGGAAACGTTCAGTATTATAAACACACTGAAAGTAACTTACAGTCATTCACATAGCATATTAAACACATTGATAAAGTTGTCTCCTAGTCTAGGGTTAGTTATAGTCTAAGGACCAATTTCAAAGTCCTAGAGTAACCAAATCTTGCTGTCAGGGTGATCACATATCATGCCCAACAAATGCCAAGATACAACAGTCAAACATGATTTTCATATGAATTGGGGAATCAAAATGAAACTTCATAAGTATTAATGGTAATACAATATGTATTTTAAAAAGCTTGTACAGGATGTCTTAGAGCAGTAGATACATTGTTTTGACAGAAAGAATATGGATATCACAGATACCTGTAGAAAACACACCACATATTTTCTCATTAGATGTTTGTTACTAGGAAAGTTGATCCTAAGAAACTTTACACTGATTATATGTAATTTGCCATAGAATTTCCTTTCACATTATTATGGTAGTGACTTGCTCAATATTTTATGATCTTTATGATCAATAGTTACATCCTATGTTCTCATACCATTTGGTAGACATTTTTTCCTGTATTCATTTTTATGAAGACAGTGGCCACATTTTATTAGGAAATCATTCTAAGATGTTTTCTTTTCTGGCCTAAAGGCCAGATTATGCACAATCAATGTCTGATGAAAATCATTAGTGACCATTTGTACATAATAGAAAAATTCAATTGTTCAAACAACTTGGACTTCTTCCAGGTAGGAAATGAATCTTTTCTTTGCCAATTGTCACTTTGTATTAGCTGAAACTGGACAGTATGGGACTTATTGTTGGTCTATCTGAAATTACATTTCTAGAACTTTGAGTGCTCATCCTTTTCAGTGACATCATGCTGGTACAAGTTTTGTTGGTAATAGTGTTTCCTGCCACAATAAATACAAGCTAAGGAGAGTTTATCACAGTCACTTCCACTCTTTATAGAACAAAATGAATGATCATCTACTGAACAGATAACAAAGCAATTGAGAAAGAAACCTTTATTAATTTTTTCCTTAAGTCACAAGGAAGGTGATAAGCACACAACCTAAAAATTATCTGGACAAAGCAAATACTAAAATAAACTTATGGGCCTGTACTTGCTGGGTTCCTGGATAGTTTAACCACTCAATGCATTTGCAAATTGAATATTGTGGAAATTGAAATTGTGTGTACTAAAAATTTTATTATATAAGATAGAAAGAACACACATCAGAAGAACATGGAGATTGTTTCCTCAAACAGTTGCCTTTATTTATGTTCTACATATGAAAATCTATTATTGGTCAGAACACAATTGGCTAAGATCTCCTTACAATATCCTAAAGTGGCATAAGAAAATAAAGCATTAAAACAGAACACAGACTGAGCCATGTAAACAAAGATAAATGAAGGACAAGATGGCACTCAGAATCTACAATTATAGAACACAGTAGCATTGGAGTTTGACGCTAAGGAACAGGGTGGATATTGACAGGAGGAAGTGGGGGAACATTGGGCACTTTAATTGTATTCAAATAGATGGAATGACTTTGAGGGCATAGAGTACCATCATGTCTAGGGGGATTATATAAACTTTGTACCTATAGGGAACAAACTAATCACATGTCTGATGGCTGAACTAGAGCAGGGTCCATCTAATGAAAATAGGCACAAAATTTCAGTTATCAATATGCCTATATCAGTAAATTGTTTCATTTCATGAAAAAAAAATAATTAGATATTGTATGGCCTTTACTGTTTCTCCTTTCTTTTGTTAGAAGTTGAGTGTCACTTGCTAACCAGCAATGATAAATGCTATCAATGTGGTAAAGTTTCTTGCTCAAAATTCTATTCATTGTGCTATTAATCACATTCTTTAATGTATGATCTTAAGTAAATTTAGCTTGTTGTAAGGGTGCACTGGGACAAATGAAACCTCTTTTAGTTAAGATCATTTAACTTTTCCCTAATTAAATGTATTTGCAAGCAAAGGGACAGCAACAAGCCTTCTATAACATCTATGTACAACCTCAAAAATCCATATGCACAGCAATCAATTTATTTTTCACTGTGTTTTTCAGTAGTAATTAATTATTCACTTGATTCTGGTCAACATTGAAAATCAATACATGAAGACTATTTGTGACTCTGTTGGACTTTATAGTGATGGAGAAAAATAATTTTAATCAAATAATGCTACAAATCCTTTAAATAAATGTTAGAAATGTTAAGTGGTAATTTATATATTGGAGTAGGAGGGTTCATCTGTATTTCTGTGCTTTGATTGGTTAAATAAAGACTCTGCCTGGCTTGTAAGATAGGTCAGCCCTTAGGTGGGCGGAGTAGACAGAAAGGAAGTTCTGGGAAGAAAGGAAATGAGAGAAGCCTCTAGGGTCAGACATGCCAAATGATCCCCAGTAAGATTACCACATCGTGGTGACACACAGACTTTCATAATGGGTTAGTTTTAGATATGAGAGCTAGCCAAGAAAAGGCTAGAGATAATGGGCCAGGCAGAGTTTAAATGAATATAATTCTCATGTGGTTATTTCAGGCATAAACAAGCAACCAGCGGCTGAGTGTGCCAGTGGCTGGGGGCTGGAAGCTGGGTGCTGGGAACACAACCCTCTCCCCCATTTACAACAATCTATACTGGGTAATTCTAATGCAGTCTGAACTTTTCCTGAAAGGTTTCTAAAAGGATGGCATTCACAATGAAATCTGAAGCTCAGGGCCCAGGAAAGGTAGTTTAGTGCTAAAGAAAGCCAAGTTAAATGCTTTATAGCAGGAATTATGAAATAAAAGCAATGTGACCAGCTTAGCCTTTAGAAATAATCATTTAGGCAGCAGTTTGGAGAACCACCTAGGTCAGGCCAAGAGTGGAGACAGGACACCTCCTAGGGAGCAAGTCCAGTGTAGGGGTCAGGACTTGGGATGTTAATGTGATTAGTCATACAATCAACAGTTATGGCCTTTCGGCTTTCCAGGAACTGTCCAGGCCATTAGAGAATGATACAAGTAATGAAAAAAAACAACAGCAGAGACTCTGATTTGAATTACAATTAAATTAATGGGAAAGAAACAACCAAATATACAATATGTCAGTGTTTGTAAAAATTAGTAAATATAAAAAGAGCAATAGGGATGGCCTAGGAGCAAAAATAACAATAAAATGGCACTATATATTTACAAAGCTGATGATTAAAATTGATGGAGGAGAGTGTTCTGGACGAGTTCTGAATGATTAATTATAAACATGCAGAAATTAGGTAAATCTTGCATGCATTGTGCCATTTAAAATGGGAACATATTTTACTCAAACTTCATTTTCAGGAGTGTGTGTGATAAGATGATTATTTCCCACAATGCACAACTCTGAACATATGAAGCAATCATTAACACTTAATCTAGAATGCAGATGCTCAACTATATAAGTCAATAAATATGGACTTGGAAGTGTAAAATTTCTGTTTACTAAAGAATTTATTAACTGGTTCTACATGCTTTCCAAATTATGTTCCAAATGTAAGTATAGTATACACAGAACTGAGTCAATTTACTATCCAGAGTAAATATAATGTAAATACTATCTACATAAACAAAAATTTGAGAAATTCAAAAAAAGAAATACAGGCTTATCATGCATGGCAAATACTCTAATGTTGGAAGTTGTACTTCTATGAATATTTGTAGAAAGAAATAATTAAGAATTTTTGATAAAATATGTGTAGCTAACATATAAAATACAAAATTTTGTAGTATTTATCGTTCCTCAAATTTCAACATTATCTGTATCATATCATTCAGTAAGATTTACAATTAATCATTCTCTTGAAACTCGATGACCTCAATTTTAAAAATTTTTTCCTTATTATTTGTGTTTCTTCAGGTTTTTATTAGCAATAGTTTAGATTTGCTACTTAGAAATCAATCTGCCTATATAAACCTTTACGGTGCATTAGGCATGTTGCTCATTTGAGTAAAGACATTAAAGATACTTTACTTTTCATTTACATTTTGAAACTGCAGTTCTTGAGACAGGTCATGCATGAAGATACCACATTATATTCAGAGGAATAAAATGAACAAAGGAATTGTTCCTTCCACTGATGGAAAGCCAAGGATTAGACATCAGCACTGAAAACATTGTTCGCCAATGATTCAATCATTTAAAGAACTGCCAAATGTCTAGTACTTGTGTTTACAGAGCCATGATATCAGAGCATAGTTTTTGTAGTGAAAGCTCTGTCTTAAATGACACACTTAATCATTTGATGCATTCCCATGGGCCAGATGCTCACATCTAATTTGGCTGTAGCTCAAGAAGGATGGTGAAAGAAGCCTATGATTAACTCGGTTGTCTTAGAATTTGTATATTTGATATGGATGTGATTTTAAAGAGAATTTGGGTTTTAAATAGGAGAAGATTGTTAGTTAATAAAGTCTATTCTCAAGAACTTACAAAACAATAGAGCATGTTTGCAAAGGTAAGATGGAAGTCAGATTCCCAACTTCGGAACATCTTAATCTTTTGATCTGTGAATTCTCCATAAACACTATTATTCAGGGAAATGAGATTGGTTTTCATTTAATTTTAAGACATCCTTAACAATATAATAATAATAAGTAAGAATTAAAGATTTCTTTTAAAATTGTATGCATAGTTATATATGTAATTCTGCACAACATTTAACATCTGGTATTCCTATTATTACCATTATCTTCCATGATGTCAAGGGAAGATTTTACTTCTTTATTTTTACAAATGAGCCAACCATGGCATATACATCTTCATGAATTTACTTGAAGCTGACTCTCTTAGAAAGAGATTTAAAATTATAACAGTATTTCAAGTATGATGTGAGGCTGTTTTTACTACCATGATGTGGAATTTCCAGTCTCTTTTATAAGTTGTCGGACTGTGTCTAAGTTCAGGCATATGATTTATAAGCAGAAGTATTGTGTGTAATGTCTCTGAAAGCTGTTCAAGTGCTCAGACAGGTAGGGATTGAGTAACTCTGTGCTTTTCAATTTTAGCTTTGTTGTTGATTCAATGCAATGGTGGCTAAATTTCTTCTGCCTATTTGAGGCCATGAAACAATCTTGCTGACGAGACTCACATAGTCTATTAGGAGTGGAGATATGAAGACCAATCCTGTTTTACAATGAATTCATGGATCTCTGCTTCAGGTTTCATGTATAAACTACCTGATTTCTACAAGAGAGAAACATATTTCATGTTTAATTCACTGATATTTATATTTTTATCTATATGTAGAGTATCTTAGTCATACCCCAGGTGATGTTATCACCAGTTCACAAGTGTAGATATTAGAACTGACTTCATAAATATGTTAATGTTGCAATAGAGCTGTATTTTCTTTATTGAATATTTATCATTTAGATTATTTAGAACAATTTTTAAATTTAAATATATTTTGATCATATTTTCCTTTCCCCAACTCATTTCAGATCCTCTCCCCCACCCTACCCATTCAACCTTTAGTTCTTTGTCAAAAATAAACAAAAGCCAATACAACAAAATTCGCAGAACAAAACAAAAAAACCCAACACCCAAAACACAAAATAAAACAAAAACAAACAGCAAACAAAACAACAACAACAACAAAACTCTTTGCACTATAACCAAATAAAACAAAGGAAAAAATAACCCTTTGAAGTCTTTTATTTGACAGTTAACCACTCCTGAACACAAGCTCTGCTCTGGTTGGTTCATATACCCAGTGTCATTACATTGAAGAAAACTGATTTTCTTTCTCCCAGAAGGTATAAAATATTGTTATAAAAGTTTAGTTGTTAATCTTCTCTCAGTAGATAGATTTTCATTCATTCATTCATCCAATTTTTTTAAAAAATAATAAAATAAGTCAACAGCTCTCATATCGAAGTTAGCAATGAGCCAAAGAGAGACACAAGAATTGGAGACCCACTCACTCGTTCACACACTCAGGAGTCCCACAAAAACACTAAAGTGGAAGCCATAATGTAAATACAGAGTCCAGGAGCAGTCTTCTATGTGACCTCATAGGACATTTGTGTATGGTGATTTGAAAGACTTGGTTTTCTTGGTTTACCCCAGTTCTATATGGCTGCTACACCCTTTCCAGCCTCCTCTTCCACAGGGGAGGGATTTGATAGAGACATTCCATTTAGGGCCCAGCCTTCCAAGGTCTCTCACTCTCTGCAAAATGTCTGGCTGTGGGTCTCTGCATTTGTTCCCATCTGCCACAGGAAGAAACTTCTCGTATTGTGACTGAATGGGGGCACCAATCTGTGAGCATAGAAGAATGTCATTAGGAGTCATTTTATCACTACTTTTTATTTCTTTTTCTTTTCTTTTATTTAAGACCTGGACTATCTAATCTCAGGTTCTTGCTCACCCACATACTGTCCAGTATGGGTTCCATCTCACTGATTTGGCTTTAAATAAAAGATTTGTGCCACTATTGCCTAGCATGGTTTTAAAGTCAATAAAATAAATTTTAAATTATTTATTAATAAGCCAAATGTTTGTATTTCTATGTGTTAATCAAATATTCTAAAATGAAAAATGCTTTCTTGTGATATATTCAATCAAGAATGCTTTAAGTTTAACATTTATCATAAAAATCATTTTAATCATGTGACTATATACTGAGTGTGAATGCAAAATTTTATTCATATTCCAAAGGAAAACCAGGGTAACATATTCATTATAGTTTAGTGAAACAAATGGAGAGAAGAAGCAACTTTTTTTCTGGACTTTAGTAGTATTTTGATCTTGAGATAATTATTCAAGACACTTGGCCTTTCTTTTCTTAGTGTTATAAGTGAGACATGGAAGATGGCAGTGTCACTATCAATTCCAAACCAAATGGAATCCCTGTGCTAAGAGTGAAGTGCACATGAACTCCCATCCTTTACTTAGAAGCAATCTCCAATTGGGAACTATTTGTAATGGAAAAAAATTAGTTTACTCCAATGGAGTCAAATTGGGTATATAAGCCCCACTTAAGGGGTGGTCCCATGCCCTACAGTTGATGGCCAACACAATATGAATCCAAAGATAGCTTTGTTTACATTTTATCTCATGTTGCTGTGTTTTGGTGTCTTTTTTATTGTTTCTTTGCCTGTATATTGTAGCTTTGTGATTTTTTGTAGTTTGTGTGCATTTTTGTGTATTTCTTTTATTTTTTCTATTATTTTTTAATCCTTGTTTGTTGTTTGTTTTGTCTGTTTTCCAAAGAGAGAGAGAAAGACAGAAAACGTGTACATTTGGGTGGTGTAGAGGATCTGAAAGGAGTTGAGGGAGGGGAAATTATGATCAATATATTTATGAAAAAAATAATAAAGAAAATTGTTGGAAATTTTGTGATTTGTAGTGTATAAAATCTGAGAAATTATCAAGTAATAGTAATACTCATCCAGTCTCTTGATCAGCCTTTTATGAAAAACACTAGTGGATGAAATGAAATGCATTTTTATTGCATTTCTGTGTATCTTGTTTCTAATAGTAAGGATTTAGTAACAATTAAAATGATTATAAACATGTAAGGAGATGGTAGAAGAGGTATTTTTAAAAACATAGTTGAAGAATGTAATGGAATAATAAACATTGGAAAATAAAATCCAGTGCTTGAGAGCAGATGTTCAGAAAAAAATAGATATTTTGGAAGTCAAGAGTTGTGAGGTTTGTAAGAGAAGAGGGCTGGGTGTTGGTGGCATACACCTTTAATCCGAGCACTCAGGAGGCAGAGGCAGGCAGATCTCTGTGAGTTTGAGGCAAGCCTGGTCTACAAGAGCTAGTTCCAGGACAGGCCCCAAAGCTACAGAAACCCTGTCTCAAAAAAAGAAAAGAGAGAGAGAGAGAGAGAGAGAGAGAGAGAGAGAGAGAGAGAGAGAGAGAGAGAGAGAGAGAGAGAAGAGGGAATTGTTTGAAGGGAAAAAGGGAGAATAACAAAGAGTTTCAAGGGCTGGTAGTTGCGGGAAAGAGATGTGTGGGAAAGAGGCTTGCTCCGTTTTGAGGCAACTAAAGATGACAAACACAGGGTAAAACACAGGTGAGTTTCCATCCCTGCTCTGTGAGTAACTAGTCTCGTGCCTGGTGGGGCGCTGTGACACATCCTTCACTTACTGAACTTTGGAAATTGTTTCTATCAACAGGACTAAAGTGAAACCCCTTCCTCTCATCCTGTAACCCTAACTAAACTTGTCTAAAACCACATGACTCCGTTATTACACATTACTTCTGACACCAGGAACAGAAAAGAAAGAAAACTTCACAGACAAAGCAGACAATGTGCATATTTCAAGAGATAAAATGCACATTTATGTTATAAACACTCTATTTGTTGTTAAACTTCCTTACATAGTGACTTTTCATATATTTTCCAGATCACTGCCCTTTTTAATTTGCTAAAATTTTCATTTTAAGTGGGATAAAATTGTTTTCTTGCCTCAAATCCAGTTAATGAGAAACAGCATGTATGAAGCAAAGGCACAAAACCCCCAGCTAAAGCGGGAATTCTAAAGGTCCCGAAACTGTGGTCTGTCTTTTGCTACTTCTGAAAAGTATTTTCAAAATTTCTCTTCTTTACAATTGCATCTGCTGAATTAATAACAGACAATCATGCAATTATCTACTCTTTAGAAAAATTACAATACTCTGAATTACATACAGGACAGCCACTAATAGCACTTCATTTCATGGTTCTCTGACACAAACACTCATAAAACATTGCAGGGGTTCTAGAAAGGGAAGTTGTCACTATCGAAATGAAAAACTTGGAAGGAACAAAGTTTCACGTCTCTCTTCAAAGATTAGGGCACTGTTTAGAAGTTTTTTTACTTCGATTTTTATTACAAGTTCCCAAATGAACTGATTTCACACTAACGTCAAACCAGGATTTTTATTTATTTTTTTATTTTTGACAAACTATAAAATAAAAAGGAAATGTGCTATCTGTAAGTGGGCACTTTGCTATAGATGCTCTGCACAGGGAGTCTTGAGATTCAATGTTAGTTGTTATGAAAACTGACTTAAGAATAGTTAGAAGAAAAGGAGCCATGTTCATGAAAATTTGATGTAGAAGTTGGTAAGATACAGTGTTCTGTGTGCATTGGGCATTTTTTATTGTCTTCAAAATAATGTTGTTTTTGATCATTTAGTTAGGATTCTCTCAGATTATTTTTAAAGAATTAGAAACAAAGAAGTGTGCAGTTATAAGCGAACACATTGTCTGAATGATGTAACTTGTATTATGGGGTCCAAGGACATGTGGTTTGGAGATATGGTGAATTCTCTCAATGGCACAGACTGGCAGAGTATGTTTTCTTTTTCCATGCCTACTGTAATTTGGGGGAAGTATGCCAGACTCCTGATTAAACCACTGGTGGTTAAAACACATTTCCAAAAATGTATCAGCAAGCCACCACTTACCATAATCAAAGAAGTACACAAATATTTTGGAATGGATATAATTGTTCAGTTGAGCCCAAATTATTTTTAGAATTGCCATTTCTGCCAATCTATTGAATGGTCTCATCATGACTCAAAGAATATATTTTTAAGAATGCATAAGTTTAGTTAGATATGGGAGGCCAGGTATGGTTTCCATGGGCATGATCCTGTATTTTCAGCCTTCACACCATTTCAAGAGACTGTAGCATGAACTGGGTGTAAATATCAGAAGTGGTGATTCTCTCTCTCCTCCCTTTTGGCATCTATCTATCTATCTATCTATCTATCTATCTATCTATCTATCTATCTATCTATCATCTATGAATCTCTCTCTCTCTGGATGTGTATGTGTTATAAATACTTGGGATATAAACAAATGTGTGCAAATTTTCACACGAGCTACACACATGCTGGCCAGAGGTTGAATGAATATAAATATCAATCCCTATCTTTATTTTTTAAGACATAGTTTCTTATTGAAACTAAAATCCATGGATTTGGCAAGACCTCCTGGCCAATAAGCAAAGTTTCAGGGATTTTCCTGTCCTCTCCAACAGTTTGATTACAGGTGAGAATCATTATGCCCAACATTTTACAGGACTGCTTGGGATTTGAACTCTGGACTTCATCTTTCGTGGCAGTAACTGACTGCGCTATATCCCTAGACACTGTGTACTAGCATCTTAGAGTTCCTTGCTCCTATTTAACTAGTGCTTCATATCCATTGATGGAGGTTTGATATCCACCCTTCCACTTTCCCTAGCTCCCCAACACCAGAGAGCATCAGCTATCAGCTTCTGTGACACAAAACCTCTCAGAATTCATGCATGAGTATGAACTTTTTTCTATGTCTTTTTATTTCACTAACATAATGATCTGTATGGTTGTTGATATAGCCTGAAAGCAATGTGCTTATTCTGAAGGTACCAAATTCTAGGCTCACTTTCCAGTATTCATACTGTGATGAATAGGTAGGATTTCATACTTTAGATAGTGGAATAGTATTTCATTGTACATATGAAGTATTTTGTCATTATGTATCAGTACAGTTGATTCCATTTTTCATGCACTGTCATTAGTAATGCAGTAAACATGGGGTTTTGCATGATCCTTTTGACATAATTTCATTCAAAGATAAATAGGGGATAACAAGGAATTTAGTAAGGCAGCAAGGATGGGGATCAAGGAGGATTCCATCCATTGCTGTTTAACTAACTACTCTGCAAAAACAGAGTAGTGTATAACTACTCCTCAAAAACAGGAAGCTATTTAAAATGTTTTAAGAGAACTAATGATTGACACAACGCTTCTTCTTCTGGACATTACCCAAGTGCTATGATAACTAAAGATGTGCTTTTAGGAGTTTTTGGAACTCTAATATCAGTATTTAGTACAACTCAAATGTCTACTGATAGAGGGGCAGATTTAAAAAGCTGCCTATTTAAAGAATAAAATATTGTTTCCAAGGGAGAAGATACTATCAGTTGATATATGCATGAACCACAACAATGAATCTGAAAAATATTTCTCTAATGAACAAAGTAAGACACAGGAGATATATGTGTGTACATATATTTGAATGTAATATACTATAATATATAATGCAATATATAAGAATTATATAACAATTATATTATATATATATATATATATACTTATATATATAGAACAGACAAAATGATAATGACATGGAGAAGGCAGATATCTTCCAGGGACATATACAAACTTTTCTGGATTTGAGAGGGGTTATATAAATGTATATTTTGTCAAAATTCATTTGCCTATATACCTAATATGTACATATTTACATCTAAAGTGCATCTTTGGGAAGAAAAAATACCAACATTGCATTTTATGTTTCAAGTGTCAATCAGTGGGGAATAAGACTGCAAGTAGAAGAGGAAAGACTCAAGTGAAAACAGCCAAGTTACAGACTCAAACACTAGTACAATCTGAATAAGCACAGCTTCTTTAATATTACCCATACTTAATTCGGTGATAACCTGTAGGGTATATTGCAAAGACAAAATGTTTCATGACTAAAATTATTATTTTTATGTCTTCATGTTTAAATAATGAGTATAAAATGCTTTCTTTAAATACATAATTAAAGGCTTAAAGGCAATGCCTCTCTGTAAGGCCACATCTGAAGTTGCATCAAAAAATATACCAATGACAATGTCAAGTGCACAATTAAATGTTTTGAGTGGTTAGGACTGTGATAGGATTCAAACATTCAGATTCTTCGAGACTAGAGAATGTTCTGATCTTCGTTTGATAAAAAAAAGTCACATTGACACAAGAGATAGCTCAGCCCCTAAAAAAATCTACTGCACAAGTGATGATCTGAACTAGAACCCAGTATCTATGGTGGAAGGAGAGGACTCCTTATGCTAGTTGACCTCTGACTTCCCACTTGCATCGAACACAGACTCACACACACGCATGCATGCATGCGCACACATCTCATAACAACAGTAATGATCCATTGAGTACAAATGCCTCCTTACAGCAAAAAAAAAAAAGAGATAAAGTAAAGGTAATATTTGTTAGGTTGGTTGTGATAAGAAGCATGCTGGTGTTTTTTAATAATATTTTTCTGTCAAACAAATCTTTACCAGAGATCTCCAATCTAGAGGGTGTTTAGAGTAAGCAAATCAGTACTAGAGAAGAGCATGCCAATTGGTGGTTTGGTGCCAAATGATCAGCTCTGAAAATATACATACAATGACATTTGATTAAGAATTATGTACAATATAAAAATTAGTGAAAATCTGATGGCCATGAATTTGAAGGGGAGTGGGGAGAGCTATGGATGGGTTTGGGAGTAGGAGAGAGAAGAAATGATGTATGTAATTTCATATAATCTCAAAAAATTAAAAAACAGTTTAAGACACTTGAAAACTCACTAAATAATTGCCTTTCATAAAGAAGAATAGCTTAACTATGTAGAGTATTCACTTTTACCTCTATGAGCTCTCCACTGAGATTAGTCTTCTATGGAGAAAATATGACATAATAAAATTTGAAGCATGAGGCATATGAGCCAACAGTGCCCATTCTGATGAAGGAAATTTACTAGATGTGTCACAGTGCTGCACTGATGATGGAGGGGACAAGCTGTTAAAATGCTTGCAGAACACAGCTAACAAGACTCAGCAACTATCTGAGGCAGCAACTTCTCCTAGTGGGGCACCACTTATCAATCAGCCCTGGCTTTTTATATGATATAGGCAGACATGTACAAGAAAGAGAAAGAGAATTGCCAATGGCTTCCATAAAGTTAAAATTTATTAGAATACTTGAATAAGAATAATAAAATAATGCTAAAAGAACTACAAATGCAAGCCAACTAACGTTCTTCCCATGAATGGCCTCCTTTATACACACAAGGATAATATACTAGATAATTGCTTATAGTCTTATCACCTGTACTATTTGAAATGATCCTGATCATTATCATCATATTTCAACTGGTATTGGTATGAGGATAATATATTTGCAATATGATTTAGCTGTTAGCAAAATGCATTATAGTGTTAAAAGGAAACATTTAATTCTGAAAGAGAATGCAATTCATATATAGGTTATGTGGCAGTTGGTCCCCAGTCAAAGGATAACTGAGTAAACTGTATGAAAATGTGAAAGGCACTAATTACATAATTTCCCTAAGTTATAACTAGCAATTAAATGCTTAAAGATTGGGATTTTCATGGCTGGGGAAATGGCTCATTGTTTAAGAAATTTTTATGATTTGCATATGACTATAGTTCTGTTCTAGCACTGATGTCAGGTAAAGAACCCCTTCTGTAACTCCTCCAGGGGATCTAGTAGCTTCTGGCCTCTGCAGCCACCAAAACACCTGAGCTCATACACAAACATAGACACACATTTATCCCTAATTAAAAATAAATGAATACTTGTAATGGTTGAGATTTCCAAGATCTCTTATCCTTTAGCAGTGTTTTCCATGTATTGTTATAAATATGGACTCTTCTTAGGTTTCTGGTTTCCTTATTTTAGTCACATAAATTATGATGAAGAGCATGCTGCTTTGATAGACAAGGAGAATATTAACCACACAGAGCAGTAGAACTATTCATAATAAACCTACGATCTCATGCACAAACCAGGTTGGAAGACAACAAAATCCAAACTCATACAGGCATTATAAACATCCTTAAAGATTCACCTAAACAACTCTTTGAAACACTTGGGTACGCATCTTTATGAAGCCAATTTTATTTTAGATTCTACTCACACATTCAAGTACCCAAAAGTCAAAATTGCTACACTGAGCCATTGGAGACACTGTAAAAATTAAACTCACATCATTTGCCTAAAGTTATTTTTTTTTCTTCTTTATTCCCTCAAACACAGCCGAATCTATTCAATAAAACTGGATTACTCATCATGACACATAACTTCTTCAGGCCTGTGATTATACTGCTTCATTTCCCTGGGATTTTGTTCACTCCAGTTTCTGTTTTTATTTACATAGAATTATTTTTAATTATCCACTTGATTAATTTTTCCTATTTTCTGTCTTTTCTGACAAAAACAAACTAGAATGAATATTCTTTCTCACTTGAACTTCATTTCCAGTTTTTACATTTTTTCTCATACTTTGTTTTCCAAATGTGTATTAAATTAGTTGACCTTCAGTCAGTGTTACAACATTTTTGATGACTGCAGATCTCATATCATTTATTATCAGTTACCTGGTTACATTCAGTTATAGCTTGTTGCGTGTGAGGAAACTTAAACAATGAGCCATTTTATTGGTTTTATTTTCAGAAGAAGAAGGGAAGTATGTTTGTAGCTGGCATCAGGGTGTTCATAAGAACTAATGAGAAGTACTGCTCTCCAATGGCAGTGATGAAGTTTCCCAGCATGGTGCAGCAGATAAGGAATTCAGGAATATTAAGGAGTGCTGCCCAAAAGAATCATCTTAATCTTGAATTCAGTGTCATCATTGCTAAGTGATGTGTCATATCCATTGGGAGAACATGATGCAGCATGTTGAGCATGTAAATCAGGCAGTAATGTACAAAGCCCACTTGTAACATTTTCCAATATTATCTCCATATTAGAAATGTGATGGTAAATAGCTATATTCTTCCTTCCTTCCTTTTTAAAAAAATACTAAATGATATTATTTGGAATACTCTGCAAAAAGAACTGTAAAACTTGGCAAGGCCTTAGAACACATACATAGTTTACATTGTGCATCAATAATTGATGTAGTCTTCTTTGCTTCTATTTGACCGTTTTCTATTATCTTAAATTCTTCTATCACCTCTACTGCTATTTAGTGATTGTGTATTTACTTTAGAACAAAGGTATAGAATGCTATTAAATTTTAGTTACTTTGATTCAGTTTTACATACTATGGTCTACTCCTTTCATATTAAAAATGGATGGTGACTATGAATCTTTATTTGTAATAGTTATTTTTACTCC
>JAQHUG010000256.1:889676-902788 GCA_028555095.1 Dicrostonyx torquatus | reverse complement strand
CATAATAGAGGTAGAGAATTTATCTGATAATATGTGATTTATACCACAGTCTTCAACCCAAACACATAGCAGAAACCTCCAGCATTGATGGAAAGACAAAAGGATAGAGAAATAATTAAGGAATAAGTATTTCAGTGAAAGGAGCTCCACCATACCTTGTTATGAAGTAGACAATAATCACAAAATCCTTGTGAAATATGAGAGATGAAAATAAATATCTGGGCTAGTGTGTGAAGTGACTTCCAGGAGATTCACAGAGAGCTCAATGTAAATATACATAGGAAAGGAACCATGGGAACTAGGTAGTCATGGAGTATATGCTCACTAAACTCTTCCTAGGGCTGCTGATGTGGGCAACCATCAGTGGAGATCTTTCCACATCACCTAGATTCTATCTGTTTAGAATTCATGTTTTCTCAGTAAGAAGCTTTTTCTCCCATCACCTTCATGTCATTCACTAGAACTTGAATACCTCTAAAGTATGTAAAGTGTTTTCTTTCTCATGTGCATATGAATGACAGATTATTTTACTCCTAAACAGCAGGTCCAGCTATCAAAATTTAACATTATAGTCCATGAATTGTATGTATATTTCAATACATGTCTCTGTTGCTTCATTTTGGATATCATGTGTGTACAGGTATGTGTATGCTTGCCTGTGCACAAGGTCATAGAAGTCAGAGATTGATGTTAGGATGTCTTTATCAATTGCTTCCCATTTTATTTGTTTGGAGCAGGGTTTCTGACTAGAGTTCGATGTTTTGACTAGACTTGCATGGCAATAATGAGCCCTGGAATCCACTCTGCCCTCCCAGTGCTGGCAATCACAACAATGTACAGCGACATCCGACCTTTCATGTGAGTTCTGAGACTCTAACTCAAATGTTCATGCTTTACCACTGGAGTGTTTCCCCTACACTCATTCTGGCTTTTAAAAAACTAATTTGCATATTTAAGTAAGGCAGTTTTCAAGAGGGGACAAAGACATTGTTGTTCATATTAAGTAAAACAGAACACACATAGCCAAGTATACTGAAGGTAAGCATATGCAACACACAGTAATGATTGTCTGAGTGCTTTAGAGAAAGTGACTCTATATAAGCCAAAATGTCTTATGCTACTATTTTCATACTAATGTATCTACCTAGAATGTCTCCTGAGATAAAAATCTATAGGGAAAAAAATCAGTTACCACTAACTGTCTCTGTACACCATAAGTAATTTTGTAAATCGTTTTAGCTCCAATTAAAATCAACTGTTGGGCCAAATCTTCACTAACTGATATGTTTCTTTTACTATAATCCTCCTCGATAAATAATATTACACATTTCTTATGAGGAAAGAGTGTGGCCCAGTTACTCATCTAAGTAATTATCAAATTATAACTAGCAAACATTGTATTTACCATCTAAGGAATTGCCTCCTTTACCTAGTAATATAATTGTACATTCAAAAGTAATGTTTGTGGTAATTTAGTTGAACAAATGTAGATTGCTATCTGTGACAGTTGTCTGGAATGGTGATACACATGGAGTTAAGATACAGTCCCCTCACAGTCAGACACTCCTACTGCTTCTAACCGATTATTCTAGGAAAACTAGTCATCCCTATTGCTTCTGAAAGTCTGACTTTGCCAACCTTCATTTTGAACAGTAAATTGATTACTGCCGAGGGTAAAGAGTCTGTTTACTTCTGGGGAGAGAGGTTGTTGATGGTACTGGAAAACTAGGATGATAGCAGTCTATTGGGTCTGGAATTGAGCCCGAACAAAGCAACATGACACAAAGGCCATCATCCTATTATTCCATATGGTCTCTTTCAGTTTATAGAAGCAAAAATGTATATTTCTGTTAATGGCCCTTCAGTGCAAACATATGCCATTCATTGGATAAAATTATGCAGTCCAACAGGAAAAAACTGGCTCATGAGTGTGTGACCATTATTAGTCATCAAAACATTTTTTAGTATTTGCTCACAATTGTAAACCTTAAATATTTATTTGTACAAAAATGTGTGTATTTGTTTGTTTTTCTAAATATATTTCTATAGCTTCTAACATTTTAAAATGTGCATCTCTGTGCCTGGAATCCCATTATATTCAAGCTACATCACATCTGAAATTATATAGTTTATTTAGAAGGAAAGATCCTCAATTGCACTTGATAGTTGAAAATAATTATTTTAGATAAAACAAATAGTTCTTCTCACATATACTTGACATTTGAGTCTCATAGTCTAGCATTCCCTAATAAATAGACCAACCGTTTCGAGCCTCAGTCCTTTCGTTTAAACTTTAGTAACAATATTGTAACTATGTTATAAAGTTTATAACTCACAGCTTTTTAGTGGAGTCATGCAGAAGCAGAAAGAGGATCTGTACAGAGGGGGCATTAAGTAGGCTGACTGGGATGAAGTCATTTAGAACACCCCTGTCACACTCTGCAGCTTTAACGCCTCCCTTAGACTTGGATGACCCAGCGAGGTGACTTCTTTCGCCAGGCAGGTGCAAAATTGACAAAGCTGCACAGCAGCTGTGTGGCTCCATTACAAAGACTCCAGCTTCTGGCCCTGAAGTTTTACAACGCTTAAAAGGCAAATGGGCAACCTTCAGTTCACCTTTGATTTATATGGAAGTTATTACCCACAGCATCTGCCCTTGCAACACCACTGAATTTAATTTCACCAAATTTCCTGGTAATCATATATATTGACCTTGAAAGAACAGATTTCTGTCATACTTTCGTTAAAGGTAGGGTGATCACCCAATCCCCTCATGTGAATTTACCTTCCTTTTCCCTATGGTGGCCTTTGAAGGCAGCTTGTTAAAGAGTTGGGGAGTTTTACTACCTTCACTTTCACTTGACACTGATCACAGGGAAAATGGAATTCTTGCATTTTTTTTCCTTGAGACTGGGTACACTAGACAATCAAATGCAAAAGCCGAACAAAGATAAATGCTCTATTTGTGGTAAGGCTATGTGAAAATGGAAGGGTTTTAATCACGGGAACGACCTACCATGTCATCTCTTTCATTTCCCCACAAGCATAAGGTTTGCTCCCTCTGGTATAATCTTTATTTTTTTTCCTGTTCAGAACAGACTTAAATGAGACCAGATGTTGGCTGTCCAGTAATATTTGTGTCATTTCTCAGTTGGAAAAACCAGCATTCTCTTTTTTTAACTTCACAGAAAATTCCCACTTCTTTCTAAAATAAAAACAAAACGTAAAGCTGGATTGAACTGATTTTTATCTCACCACTGCTGCATGTGCACATTAATCATGTTCTATGCCAATTAGCAAAATATATTAGACCATTCAGACGACACTCTACTGCCTTCAATATTTTAATATAAAAGCTTAAAGGCTAATAAATATTTTATATTATACAAAAAAATCTTTATATGTGTTCATAGTTAATTTATAAAAATCAAGCTGGGAAAGGTGTGAGATGAATGTTTCTATGTATAAAGTTATGATATTGTGAGCCTCATATCCAGTTATCATCTTATCAGTTTATACGATGCTGTTTCACTAGAGAAATAGAGCCATAAAGAGGAGTGGAAAGTCACCGAAAGCAATAAATTCACTCTAAAATAATAAAAGTTTCAATTGGCAATATGATACTGGTTCTAAAGATTGTGTATTGTGTATTGAACACATAATTTATAATTTATAGGCATGCATGAACCAAGTTAATTACATCATTTTTGGGAAACAGTTTCAAGTACTGATGAAGTTTATTTATTTATGTAAATGAGTGCTTTACCTACATGTATATATGTGCAGCACATGCATACCTGGTGAACTCGGAAGTCAAAAGAGGCTGTTAGGTCCCCTGAAATTAGAGTTAAGGATGGTTGTAAACCACCATGTGGGTACTGAGAATTGAACCAGGGTCTTCTTCAAGAGCAGTACTTGTTTTTAACTGGGGAGCCTTCTCTCCAGCTCCTCAAATAATGTTTAAGAGCATGGATTTCAAAAAAAGTAGATTTGTGAAACAGAGTCAAATAAGTATCCAAATAGTAAAAGTTTTATATACAGATATTATGATAGTATTTGACTGAGAAATTATGGTTAATATCTTGTGTTGGTTTCTACAGACTCATGGAGAAAATACTACAGACTTAATGTCCCAAATAACAGTGAATTCATTTCTTGTAGTTCTAGAGACTGGTAACCCAAAATCATGTTGATGTTTGGTTTGGTATCTGCTCAGGCTTTTGTCTTTGTCCTGCAGGTAGCAGTTACTTGCCTTGCCTTTACAAAGTCTGACTTCTTGTTGGTAGATTGCTGCTGCCTTTGTTTATCCACAGTTTCATCTTCTTGGCAAGGTATCAGCTACATAGAGATAGATGTTTTCGATTTATCAGATCTGCCTGCTAAATACCATCACATTCTAAGATTTTGGGAGTGAAGAATTCAGTATATGGATTTGGGGAGGCCATGATCCGTTTATAACTCTGCCATGAATCCAGGCAGAAGTTGGGCATGCCAATGGATTTTCGAATAATGGATAACTTTTCTTACCTGTGCTTTGTAACCCCCACAAACTAGAAACTCCTGTGAGATTTTTAATTGATTAATGAAATACTGAAATGACTAAGGTTGTCTTGAGTTAACTGGGATTGATTTCTGCTGTTTAAAAACATACCTATTTACTGAAGCTATACAAAATCAGAAAAGTGGTTTATCTCTTGTTTACCCCTGTGACCTGAGATAATACTAGCTACTTATACACTGTGTGCAGTGCCTGCACACACCAGAGTACTAAGCCATAAATAATTGAAAGAAATTGAGGTTAATTAAACAAAATCAATTTATTGAAGTTTCATGGAACTCATAATTTATGGAAATCTGTAGAGAAGACAGAAGCAAGGAATTTCAGAACAGAGAAGGGGGCAAAACAGCAGACTTGCAGTTGAAAGGACTTAGAAAAGATTCTGTGAATACAACCCTGGTAAATGCAAACTCTAGGACGTAAGGGGCTTTTCCTCCTCATGCATCATTTGCAGAAACTTTCCCTGAGGGGTTCTGGAATGGAAAGGAAGGTACTGACATTTGGCTTTGTGCTAGATGAGTTTCCTGTGAAGTTTTCTTCACTGGACACCATGCACAGTGGACCTGAAATGACTAGTCAGTGAAATACACGAATATCATTTGAGACGGGGCAAAGGAACAGAGAAGCCCAAATGTGACAGCACTCATTGTGCTGGCCCACTGAAAACATCCAGTTGAACAGCTGTTGCTGATTTTCCAATAATTACCAGTTATGTTTCAGACCAAATGAAAATTACCCAAGAGGCCGAGGAAAGGAAAGGTCAGCTCTGCCTAGGATAGTTGGATATGGTTTGGTAGCAGATGGGAGAAGTGTGGAGACCTTGAAAGATGCCTAGGATCTGAATCACCACATCAGGAGGAATATCATGATGAAGGGAGGGTAGCCTGGCTGCATGGACAAGCACATGAGAATGATGGATATAGAACAGAGAAGGGAGAGGGGAAATGCAAACTCCTTCTGGCAAGTTCCACTAGATCAGTGAGGGTATTTCCAGAGGGAACTGCATAGAAAAACTCGTGTGTTTCCGCAAGGAGGATTTTGATTTATTGGCCAAAAGAAAGTCACTGAAGGTTCTTTAGCCGTCATTTCCCAGTGGTCCAACATCTCTTTTGTTTAAAATTTCAAGACAGCCAGCAGAAGTTGTTCAGGGGCCTAGGAACCTCAGCTGTCATCAATTTTGCTTTTAGCTACTGTTAATAGCTCCGCTTATACCTAACATTCTATTTTTGCTTTGAAAATCTTGCTTTTTTTTTACTTATTTTCCAATTTTAAAATAATACTGTGTGTCCTATTTTCTTAATTTAAAGTGACTTAAAAATAATTTACTATATCTTATCATAGAGAGTAATCTTATTTTGAATTTTTCCTAAGCAAGTTTTCTTTTTGTGTATAATGGCTTTGCTGCAAAACATAATCAACACATATGAGAGTAAGTTATTTGGAACTTTCAAGAGGTTAGGACTTAACAGCCCTTTAAGACTGCCATAAAACACTGATTTGTGTAATTTTATACTCTGTGCAATTTTTCTTTTCAATGTTATCATTTTAGCTTTAAATTAACCATTTATTTTCAAATGTAACTTACTTAATAAAATGTTTCTTGTAAATATATTTGTGGTGTATGCATGCATGTTCTATATGTACGTGTTTACCCGTGCATGCAGAGGCCAGAAGAAGGCGTTAGATGCTCTATTCTGTTTCTCCCAACCTTATTCTATTAAGGAAGAGTCTCCAACTGAACCTTGGGTCTCAGTGTTTTTGCCTAGGCTGGCAGCTATCAAACCCCAGTTGTCCTCCAGTTTCTGCTGTCAAGAGTTCCAGGGTTACAGGTGGGCATCTGACCACAGCTGGATTCTTATGTGTGTGCTAAAGATCCAAAACCAGGGCCCCATGACTGTTTTGCAAGTGTACTTATTTACGGAGCAATTCTCTAGTGTGTATAGAAATTATTAGGGTTTATTTATAAACATATATAGATTTGATATATATGGCTGATTGTGTTAATTTGGAATTTAATAAAGAGCTATGAATTTTAAATTTAAGACAGACTCATTCATTCCATATTTAGAAAGTCAAAACAACTTGACATTGACTTTTATAATTCCTACCCTCTTCCTAAAGTCCACGTTTGACTCTACATACATTTTAGTGGATTGTACTAAACTGCAGTAATCATTCTCATAAAACCAGATATTGATGTAAATGTTATTTTATCAAAAATATGTTAAAATTGCATAGTGGATGAGATGGTTCATCTCTACTGAGTAGAAAATCTTGACTGTTGTATAATACGTTAGATTAAAAACTGTTTTAAGACAGGTCTATGATGATCGTGAAGTTCTCATGTTATGGCAAAGTCCTTATATCTCTTCTAACAGTTCATCCAGGTTCCTTGTACTTCTTCCACCCACACATTGTTATGTACACAATAATAGATACCAACTTGCATGCTCTGTTTTTTTGTTTCATTTATAAGGATTATATCTTTTGTGAAGCACTAATTTCAATTTTGGGTGAAACATAGAAATACAAAACCTGTGCACTGTAATGGATCAATTTCCATAAAGACAGATGCACTCAGAGAGACACCAGTACCACATGGCTGTGCCATTACCACACAAACCTCATTTTTCTGTCTGCACCTTTTTTCACTGGAGATTAAGAAAGGCTCACCAACACCTTTATCAACACACATAGATTTTGATTAGGTTAAATCTTTGCCAACCTTATCTGTAATTTTTATAGCATGTCACTTAATCGTCCAGTCCCCAGTAGGTTATGTAGAAATTTCTAACTCAATGTTTTTACTTATTTTGCAAACCACTGAAGTATGTAAATACTATATACATTTTTAATACTTATAACCAAAGTCTTATGCATTCTATTAGGAACACACATTTCTTAGGAGTATTAATTTTCGAATAATAATGTAGCTAAGATATCATTTCACAAGTGGTATGGCTTGGAAAGTTTCAACTCCAGTGATGTTATAGCTCTCACATGTAATGCAAATTAGCGAACAGCTTTAACAAGTGGGAAATTGTTATTAAGATGTTACATTAAGTATTTTTCTTTAAAATCAATGCGTTTGTTTTTATGTATTTTCAAGTTTCTGCACTTCTTCCTTTCCTGTTCCTGTAAATAAGACTATTCAACTTAATCTAACCTTATTCTCTCTACTAAAATGAAAATAACATAATCACTTCAAATGAGACTGAAAGGAAGATAACATCACTTTTAAAATTCCATAATTTCATTAAATGTACTGAAAAATGTTACAGATTTCTTAAGATAAGTCTCACATAATCATTATGAGAAACAGTTAATTTAATTTAATTTTTAAATAATAATGTGTAATTATATCATGGAAATAAGAAAAGGGAAAAAAGGTGAAAGCTTCAGTGTTCTCGCCTTGGCATTTAATTTTCCCTACACACAACAATACAGGTAACAATTATGAAAAAATTTACTCAAAATATTGATGCTATTGCTCTGCATCACCAGTGTAAAATTATGAGCCAAAATAGTCTATTGAGAATTATAAAATGTACAACCCTTCTGCTCTCCAGTTATCCCTCTAAATACCTGTTGGTATTCAAAAATCTCAGAAATGTAACCAAGCTTTCTTTCCATCTTAGATCTAACTATGACTGGCATATTCTCTGCCACCAGCTTACTCCATTACCCTATCATTTCCTGTCTTCTGTTTAAAATTACCTCCAAGTCAAATTGACATAATAGCATCAATCCATGGCCATCAGAAATTCAGAGGATAGCAGCTGTTAGTCTTGATTGAAGTGATTGTGTCAATGGTCATTGTTATTATTACCACAAAGTTAGGGGGGAAAGTATTGTAGTGATATATGTTATCCAATATATGTTTTATTTTAATATATGTTATCCAAAAAAGAGAACAACCAGCGAGAAAAAACTTTTCAAATGGTTAATTGGATTTTACTTAAGACCATTTGAAAAGTCATATGGAAACCTACTACTGTAGATTCCATCTATATGGAAAAATACATAAAATGGAAGTATCCAACAATGGGGTGACAATACCTCTACCGGGCATCACAAGCTAACAAATAAAAAGTCCAATCCTAGGAAATTGTTGCTTCCTTTGGAGTTTAAAGCCAGTAAGTTACAATAGACCTCCAAATGTTAAAGACTATTGTTAATGCAAGACCCGATTGCCAAAGACACCACATACTTGACTCATAAACATGCATATAGTAAGATGGTACTGACCTGGAATTTTTGTGTCTACTGAAAAGCTTTTATAATTCTGGAACGTGTATGCATGTTCCCTGAGGATAAAAACAATCATTAATCTTTTTGACTTGGGATCTCTAAGAACTACAGTAGTAACTGGTGTGGTACAACAGTGGCATGAACATCATGGAGATAACCAACCACTTTCTGATTGGATGTAAGGCCCATTCTACAGGATAAAACTCATGTCTGACACCATTATCAGGTCAAGAACCTGTGACTAGGCAGGTCATAGGACCTAAAGGAGACCCTACCTATTTTGCTAACAGAATATAAGGGTAAACCAATTTCTTAAGATTTATGCTATAATCATAGATTAATACATTTCTAAACCTATATCAGAAAGGCTTCTATTTTCAACTGATAGTGATTAATAAATAGTCTCTCGATTTGTTAAAGTGGAGAATATAGGAACTTGGAATGCTCAGATTTATTTTACTATATTTACCACTCCTCCTCCTCTCACAACTGAGGGATTGTTACAGATCAGGGACAGAAAGAGTATATGAGCTGGAGGTTATAGATTAGTACAAAGCACCCATATTTTCTCTACACAGGAGGACAGCAGCACATATGAGCTCACAGTTATGGTAATAGCACACAAGGAATTGTTCCAGATCCAGACAGAACAAACCTTGGCATAGAGAGATGTGGAGGATATTAAGTCCTACTTTGAGCCTAGAAAATATTGACAATTTGCAGCTGTTTGGATAGGGAGAATCAGTTTATGTTAGGAGTGTAGTCCCTGGTAAGTCAACCACACTCCAGCAGAAGGCCACACATAAAAGATTTTAAGAACAAGCCAGGCAGTGGTGGCACATGCCTTTAATCCTAGCACTTGAGTTTCCAAGACAGGCGTCTCTCTGAGTTTGAGGTCAGCCTGGTCTACAAGAGCTAGTTCCAGAACAGGAACAAAAACTACACAGAGAAGCCCTGTCTTAAAAAAAAAAAGATTTTAAGAATATCACCAATTGGACATGATATGTGAAAAAAACTGAACACAAAATTGTGTAAGTTGGGGCCGGGAGGTGGTGGCACATGCCTTTATTCCCAGCACTCGGGAGGCAGAGGCAGGCAGATCTTTGTGAGTTCGAGACCAGCCTGGTCTACAAGAGCTAGTTCCAGGACAGGTTCCAAAGCCACAGAGAAACCCTGTCTCAAAAAACCAACAAAAACAAAACAAAACAAAACAAAATTGTGTAAGTTGGCATGTTGATGGGTGGATATGGGAGGATTTGTGAGAGGTGGTAAGAGTATCAGAACATATCAAATTAAATTCCAAAGAAAACTCAATATGAAAAAAAGAACCTAAGATATGTCCAAAATAGGTTAAAAAGCTGTAGGCAAAATACATTTAAACATGATGGAATATTTAATATTGTATTCATCTACTTTGGTACACAGGTATCCCCGTGTCAGTATTAACTTTAAATTGATTGTAGCTTTTCAAAACTTGAATTTATATCTATACATCATTAGAGAAGGCATATAGTTTATAATATATAAACATATAAGCATTTATATAAAATGTATAGTTAATATAAATAAAATATATAATATATGTATATATGTATATATAAATATATACAGAGAGAGAGAGAGAGAGAGAGAGAGAGAGAGAGAGAGAGAGAGAGACGATACATAGATTTTAGGAGAAATGGGTATAATCCCTACTATAGAATCTGAAGTAGGATAGAGCATATTTTCTCCTTTTACTTTCACTTTGATGTTTTTATAAGCAAGAATTGTTTGCTAGCTATATTTTGTTGTTGTTTGAGAAAATGAGTGCATCATAATCACATATTTATCATGTAGTGATGAATTGCCTCTTACTCATTTTTAATTATCATGTACATTACTTGGCATGAGTATTTGTAAACATCAGTAAACATTTTTCAGAGCCAACTACTAAATATACTTGAGTACTAAGTATATTTTCAATATGCCATTATGCCTGTAATATGAGGATTATTATTAAGGTAATAAACAATGAATCATGGTATCAACTGATAACTCTCATTTACTGAGTTCCCACACTATTGCAGGCATAGTATCAAAGAACTCCTATAAGAGAGCAATTGTCCATAGTTTCTATATGGAAGAACAAATGTCCTTTTAAAGAATAACTTAATTAAATTAGGTTTTGGAAAAGATAACATTCTGTTACCAGGGGAAAAAAATAGAAAAGAAGTGTTAGCCAGCCATGTTTTTGGAATGAGATGCACTCCCATTCGGTAATTTTGTAAATAGTAGGCCACAACAGCATTCTGTCCTATCTTTCCTTTTTTACTTAATTTAAAACTTTGAGAGTTTCTTGCTCATACTGTATCCTTATTACCCATGAACCTTTCATTCAACTAAAGCATGGTTAAATAATTGAGGTGAGTTAATATGTCCCTTATTGCCTTGATCTAAGCTGATTACTTTATATGAGGGGATATGTGAGTCAGGGATTTTCTCTCCAAGTGGGAAATCATTAAGAGTGGAAATGTGAAGAGATTTCATAGTGTATGCTTTATAATAATTTATAACATTTGCACAAATGCATATCTCCACGGTAGAGCAATTATACAGATAGTAAATCTTGTATCTTGGAACACAGAAATATGACCTTCAGCTTTTCATGCACACTTGCTTTCTCTTGATTTATTAAGAAAGATTTTTGGACTAAGTGATTTTTCTTGTTACATATTTCATTTAATCTTATTGTGGCTTGAACTTAGACTACCAGTTGCTATACTCAAATTTTCTCATGATACTTTTAAATTCTACTTTGTGTAGTCCAGGATATTTTTTGTTTTGTAACCAATTGTGATAGCATGTTTATGCAGGATGGAAAAGAAAAGACTGAAAGCAGAAGCACACAAAGGGACACTAGGAAACTGATTAACAATGAGAAAAATGTAGGAAAACTAAAACCAATTAACTCGCTATTCTTGCGGCCGGTTTGAAGCACATCCTGACATTTCGAGAAGCAGAAAACAACTTCTCTCCAAAGCCTTATTAGATGCAATACTAATTGAAACTCAGTAGTTCTTCAAGTGACAGGTAATTACTTACAATGATACTAAAAATTTAAAATGTTACTTAAAATGGAAATGAATATAGGACCAAAGCCACTAGAGCTCTCGGTGTAAATGTTTACTTATCTTTGCAATTTAACTCCATAATATTATATTCACCACTGAATGTTTAAAAAGTTCTTATCCTAGTTGCCATGAAATTTGCTTTAAATTAGGCTTATATTTGGAAGTTTCTTCACTGGGGGGAGTAATTGTGTCAAACTCACAATGACACTGTATAAATCACCAGAGCTTAGGTATTTTAGCAGCATGTAATCTGTCACTGATAGTCCTGCTCTATTACAAGAGCAGGGGAAATAGGCAAGGAATATTTTAATGATGAGTACTGTTGCAACTGTGAAAGTAGCTTAGCCTCTGTGGATCCTAAAGAAAGCAAACACAAAACACAAGGGGTAAAGATGTGCACAAACTGAGACTCTGATCAATAGAATGACCACGATTTCTCACTTCTGAACATCTATACCTACAAATTAATCCTCTTTGTAAAGTAAGTCTGTCTGGGAAAGAGGACATCCATTTAACATTTCCCCTCATATTTTATAGTGAAATGGAATATGCAAAATGGGTTTAAATTATGTCTTATATATGATATGGCTCTCAATACTTTCAATAATTGACAAAACTTTATTAGTAACTGTAATCTAAAAGAAAAATATTAAACCAATTGAAAGCATTTTTCATCTCAAGTGCCCACAGTTATGATGTCTATGAAATATGTAAATGACTTCTCAAAACTTCAGCTCTGAGGACGTCTGTAATGTTCAAATCATTACAAATAGTACACTTATATTTTAAAAATTAAGAGATTTCAGGGTTACAATTATTCATTGAGTAGGGATGGCTGAAAAGATGGGTGTGATAAGCCCCATTAAAGAAACCTGGGTCCACAGCAGACCAACTTCACTTGTATTTGTATTTGAGTAGAAATGGTGTGGGATAATTTGGCTCTTTAATTCTCAATGATTCTTTTTAATATGTAAAATAAGGATAAGTAATTTGACATTCAGGAGATAATCAGAGAAAATAACACATCTGTAATGGCTGCTAGTCATTCATGTCCAGGTAACGAGAATGTCATGAGAAAAATTACAGCTACAAAATTTATTTTCCTACTTTCTTTTTTACATCTTAAAAACATTTCATTCATTGAAGGAAGAAAAGTAGCTTAGGCTCTGAAAAGATGGAAACAAAAAATGAAA
>JAQHUG010000256.1:879676-887176 GCA_028555095.1 Dicrostonyx torquatus | reverse complement strand
GAGTCATTCTAAGATTTGCAAGAGACTTGTCTCTAGAGGGGATCCCAGGTATTCACAGGGATTTCCCAGCTAGGTACTTGGGCAGCAGAGGAGTGAGTGCCTGAACTGAACTTCTCCCATAGTTACTTTGTTGAATATCTCAATCGTCACCATAGAAATTTTGCATGATGGATGGAGATAGAGCCAGAGACCCACATTCACATCAGAACAAGGGACTGAGCTACCAAGGTCCAGTGGAAGAGCAGAAGGAGGGAGAAAATGAGAAAGGAAGTCAGGACCTTGAGGGACTGGCCCACCAACAGAGACAGTGTGCTTGATCTATTGGGAGCTCATCGAATCCAGCTGGACCAAGACTGAATGAGCATATGACCTAACTGGACCCTATGAATGTGACTGCCAGTTGGGACTGACTGAGAAGCCAATGATAATGGCACCGGGACCTAGCTCTTCTGCATGTATTGGCTTTTTAGGAACTTATTCTATATGGATGCACATCTTCCTAAACCGAGATGGAGGGGGGAGGGCCTTGGGCTTCCCATAGGGCAGGGTATCCTGCCCCATCTTAAGGAAGCAGGGGGAGGGTGGTGGGGTAGTGGGGAAGCGGAGGGCTGGGAACAAGGGGAGTAAATGTAAATTTTTCTTTTAACAATAAATAAAAACAGATAATCCACAAAAAAGAAATCATTTGAGATAAATTTATGTCAAAAGTTCTCTCAAAGGTATGCAATTTTGCAAAGTGCCTGTGTGATCGAAGTTTTAGAAATCTTAATTGAACATGATGTTTCAAATCAGACGATAAGTTCACTGTGTGACATTTAAGTACAGGATGTTCATGTTTCTTCCTTTATATAATTCCCTTCCCATTGCCCATTCATAAGGTCGTCCCAGCCTTTACTATGCCATGGTTCATTACACAGTATCATTTTAAATTATATCATGGTGCAAAAAGAAGAAATTCAGATAACTTGGCAGGCAACCTCTGCAGGAATACATATCATACTGTAGCATCAGTCTTCCTTGGAAAATGCAAAATTTTTGGGGAAGATTTAAGGGAGAGAATTTAAATTCACCCAAACCATACATACCACTGTCCAAAAGCCACAACCGCAGATACTTGTATGTAAGATATTATAAAGTCACATGTTGAAAAGTTTAAAGGACAAAATATGCCTACAGGAGACATGAATACAGGGGAATTGATCCATCTCTCTCGTTATTACATTATGATTGGTTTGGATAGGAAACAAATCCCTAATTCAGAGTAATACAGTTAAAATAGTTAGTTCATCTTTGCTATGTAACTACTGCTTATCAAGAAGAGTATCAAGTTATATGAAAATAGCATACTATAACAGTTATCACCTTGCTTATGAAATTTATGTCTATATATGGTTGTGAGCAAATTATTTTATGAATAGAGTCAACTTAATAAATCATATGTACTCTCTTATATTGTTCATATTTCACTTAGTTTTTGCAAAAATTTGTCAGAAAATATATAAATAGCTTCCTAATGTATGTTCAAAAAGTGTAGACCTACACATTACAGTAAGATCAGGATATTAAAAAATGGGCACTAAAAGTAGTGTACATTGTGGTAAACATGATAAAAATGTTGTTTTGATATTAATAATCCCATCTATGGTTCTTTTGAAATTCATACATTTTTTACTTTAGAATTCATCTTTTCCACACTTCTAGGTGATAAAGTCCTCCTTTAGGAAATTCCTGAAAGAGACCCTTTAGGTTATTTTGAATTATGGTGGAATTGATGTGCCAGTAACTAAAATAATAGAACATCTGATTTCAAACATAATATGTAGTTAAGCTACCAAAGGAGTAACCGTATTTAAAGAAAAGAACACAGCAAAAATTGGGGCTATTAAGAAGTGTCTGGTAGATGTTAACTGAACTGTCAAGGCTGAAAGAAACCTCAGCTTTGCTACTGTTATTATGAATCACTTCTTCAAAAAGTATTTAAGAACATGAGATACTCAAGTAATTATAATCAGAGATTTAGATAAATATAGAGTTGTTAGTATATTTTATGTGTCTAATTTGCACAAATGTAGATGAAGGAAAGGAACCCCATCTCGACAGACACTTAGGTAATCAATCCTCTTCTTGTTTTATTCCTTTCATTCTCTTCACAGTGAATATTGAAAGGACATTTTCATTTGACTATTTTTTCTGAGAAAAATAAAGATAAAAACGAAAGCACGCTTCTTCTGCCTCTTAAAATTTCAAGTAGATTACTTGTATAACATGAAATGATTAGCAAACCCCTTATTTATGTTTTCCTGTCAGAAATCATTTAAGATAATTTATATTTTAAGGAATCAACTTAAATTCACTTACTATGGTTGAAATTTTTCTGATTTGTTTGAATTTTTTTAACGTATTTCAAATGCCTCACCAATTTATTTTAAAAAAGGTTTGAAGATAGCAACCTATCAAAGTGTTATGTCTCATTTAATTTATCCCAATCCTTAATTTAATCTACTAAATTATCACAATCATCTAGAATTCTATTTTGGCAGATATTCAATAAAACTGTTTGTTGATTCCATGAATAGTCTTGTTTCATTTGTTTTTGGTCTTTATGTGAAACTCTTCCTGTCTCACTTTTAAACTATCACAGTTGGCTTTTTCTGACACAATTGTTTTAGCACTAAATTAATTATTGAAATAAATAGTTTCTAACTTTATTTGACATAAGTGAAAAAAATATATTGTTCAGATTATTAAACCTTTTTAGAATATGACTGTTATCACATTGCTATGCTCCAAATACGCAGTACATGGAATGTAGAGGCCAAGGGATGAGGACTTTGAAGTTATATTTGGTGTATGTGTGTGTGTGTGTGTGTGTGTGTGTGTGTGTGTGTGTGTGTGTGTGTGTATTTCTATGGATGTAGAAGCCATTGCTCATGTTGGTTTTCCTGGGTCTTGGTAGACTATCCTCAAAGTTTGAACATTCTTATTTCCTCCTTTTGTCTTTGTTAACTACAAGCAATACTTCTGCATCTGGGTAACTTTCTCTCCTTGAACTCATTCAGTGTGCTTCAACCTCAGGACCTTTGCAGATGGAGAGGCCTTCATCTCTCCATCCACCCTACTAACTACTGCATCCTTTCAGATTTTTTTCAAGTCTCACCCTCACAATAGAATGTCTTCTGTGTATTCTAGATCTCTAGTCTCTTCACATTCACATGTCCCAGGAAAATGCTCAATATTGTGTGCCATATTGACTGTTTTAGAACCTGCATTTTACTGACTTATTTATAAGTTCTTTTAAACCAGCCTACAAATCACAATCCATGAGAACCTAGACAGCAATGAAGACCCTAAGAGAGACATACATGGATCCAATCTACATGGGAAGTAGAAAAAGACATGCTCTCCTGAGTAAATTGGGAGCATGGGGATCATGAGAGAGGGTTGAAGGGAAAGGGAGATGCAGGGAGGGGAGCAGAGCTCAATAAAGTCAATAAAAAAAACCTTCTTTTACTTATAAAGAGGTAGCTTATAAGAAGTGAAGGTTTTGTTCTAGTTTATACACTAATGTATAATTGATAAAGTAGTAGAAAACAATGCAGCACTCAGTAGGCATCAGTAAAAGCTGTAATGAGTACAACTTTTGTTCTGTATCTGCATAATTGACCAAATGTAGATAAATAATATTGTAAAATAGCTTGATTAGTACTGAACATGTACAGAGCTTTTTCCTGTTACTGCTTTTTTAAACAGCAGACCACATTAACCATTTATATAGTATTTTCATAGTCTTCTCTAAGTCATGCAATCTTGATATTGTTTAATGTCTATGGGAGACTATCCATAGGTTATATGTATATGTAAATGTAAATTTTATAGAAGGGACTCATACAAAAATCTCTACTTTTGATTCACAGGTGCACTGGAACTAGTCTCCTTTGAATACTAAGAAATAAATACATTTCCTCATTGATCCAAATGTTTTCAAAGCCTACTGTATCTGGAAGTATTAATGTCATTATTGAGTCAATTTCCCAAATTGTTGGCAGGTTATATAATTATTTATTGTGGTTGTTCACATAATTTTTCTGTGTTAAGTCTGATTAGTGTTAGTCTTTAATATTCTTTAGTGCATGCACATCAGTGTGGTTTTTCAGATGTCTATTCTTTGAACAGAAAATATATTACTAATAATAGAAATTAAATTTGTTGATGACAAATCACACTCCAGCTTTTTTTATTCTAAAATTTGATAAAGCCTAAATAAAGAATAGCCAATAAATATTTATGTGACAGCGTTGAGTTTTCCTTAGTTACTAGGTTGAACTTATAAATATTGTAGAAATAAATAAGAATTACATCCTTTGCCACTCACTGACTTAACCCCATTTTATTGTAGCACAATTAATAAAAACCCAGAGACAGACATTGGGGTTCAACCTGAAGGTCAGAGAAACAAAGCAGCCAGCCACAGGCTATTACTTCTACCTTAGTCCTAAAATGGCAATCCTGACTCTAGGGATCTCAGAATGAGACCATTAGTGAGGGCTGTCTCCTCCTGATTTATATTCCTCTCCAGGGCTAGGATTAAAGGTGTGCACCATTACTGCCAGACTTATATGGCAAACTAGTGTGACTACTGGAATTAAAGGTGTGTGTCACCACTGCATGGTCTGTAAGGCTGACAAGTGGGGCTGTTTTACTCTCTGATCTTCAGGAAAGCATTCTTTATTAAAATACAAATGAAATATCAGTAAACATTGTAATGCTCCGAGAGGATTTCTTATGTTAGTTAGAGTTACATTAGACTTCACTCATCTGACTAGCCTGAACCTATTTGTCTCAGCGTATGTATTCCAGGAGTCTGAAAATGGAACTATTACCGCTCTAAAATGTTCTAAGATAAAGAAATAATTTGGGCAGTGCAGCAAGCAGAATGTGCCCTGACTAGGCTGCTCTGTGTTGGCATGTGTTAAAAGTGGAATGTAACAATTACTCATTCTTCAGACAGCAGGATTATCTGAAAAGTAGGCTCAGATGTGTCTTTCTTTTTAGCAGGGGCAATGTCGGGACACCTATGAAATGTTTCGTTGATGTTTGCATAAGTGAATCCATCTAGTCTTGTTTTGACGTTAGTCTAATAAAAACCTGCTAATTTCTCTATTTCATGCCCCTGATTATTTTGTACCATTCTGGTTCAGAAATTCTTGGGCCATTATACATCCAACTTTATCTGTTTTGTCAACAATTAGACTTCTGTGCATGAATGACAAGTCTTTTTATTGATTTTTTTGAGCTGTACATTTTTTCTTTTCTTCCCTACCTGCCTCTCTCTTCCTTTTCAACCCTCCTCCTAGGTCCACATGCTCCCAGTTTACTCAGGAAATCTTGTCTTTTTCTACTTCGCATGTAGATTAGATCTATGTAAGTCTCTCTTAGTGTCCTCATTGTTCTCTAAATTCTCTGGGATTGTGATTTGTAGGCTGGTTTTCTTTGCTCTCTGTTTAAAAACCACTTCTGAATGAGTACATGTGATGACTGCCTTTCTGTGTCTGGGTTACCTCACTCAAAATGATGTTTTCTAGCTCTTCAACCAGAGTTGCACTGTGAGGCTACTGTATTTCCCTCTCACTCTGCACCGTTTCTACTAGCCTAGCCTTCCTGGATAGGCATTCGGGATCCTGGAGTTAGTTCTCACTTTTGGTTTGTGTCCTCTCTGTCTTGCTTCAAGGGATGATTTCTAGATGTTGATTCTTCTTCACACTCTCACACTGTAATTTCTAATAATTAAGTAATAAACATACCTGGCTTTTGGTGTAATTTGAGCAGAAAGCATGTGACTAATATAAGAAATTGAAGCTGCTTGATCCCACATCTCTCTTTTCAATTCTAATTAATATTTAATTCATTTAAAGAGTTCCATGAACTTGTGTTCCCAACTGAATAGGTTTGGAATTTATCTCATGTCACAATAATAATTTCTGGGTAATATAATTTTATATGATTAATTCATGGGGAAGAAAGTACTTTTCTGCCATGATAAATTAAACATATAAATCTTCTATCAACAAAATTAAAATAAGTATAAATATTGAAAGTAATAGTATTGTAAAAGATTTTATGAGAAGAATATAAGTCATTGGCAGTTTATATAGTAAGATTGTTTTCAAAATTCTAACTATAGTAATTCTATGTGTTTCCATCATATTGACCAGTTAGAGGACTGATGAATATCACTGACTTAGTCCATATGTTTTTTACATTTCCTTAAGATAGTCACTTGAATGGTACTTGATATAGCTTAGTTTTAGTTCTCTTCTAGTCTATAAGTTGTATAAAATCCTGTTATATATTTAATAAAACCTATGATATATTCTTTTCATCTCAGAGTGGTTCCTTACCAACTGTATATCAGTTTCCCTGTTCACACCTAGCCTTCTCCATTTATCTTAATACAATTATCATGAATATGCAAAACATTTTGCAATCATGAGAAGAACTTCCAACTTGAATTATATTGGAAGACTAGTATAAAAGATTCTTAGTTCTAACACAGAGAAGTTATGACACCCTGTTTGAAAGCTACAGTGTTTCCTAGAAGTTGGACTTTCTTACTCTTCCCTGAAATAGACTGGTGAACCAGAACAGGAAAGATGGAGTGATTTTGGCTTTTAAGGTTTCATGTTCACTTGGATTTGAATTATTGTTCAACCGGCACACTAATCTGTATTTAACTGGCTGCCTATCATAGACTGTGTGCTCCAAACAGTCCCAGGCATGATAAATGGTATGGGAATACAATTGCCTGCTAAGTGTGGCTGGATTCCTTCACCCAGGTGACATGTTCTATCAGACATATGTTTATTTTGTGCTTGAGAGTGAGAACAAGGACGTTGTGGTTATCTGAGCAATTTTTTCTGTTTGACAAAAATGAAGCTCTTGGTAGAGAATATGATTCTTTCCCAAAAGAAAATATATTTCAATCGTTTTACACCTAAATCTTATTTCCTAAAGCCCCTCATGCTAATTGAAAATTGTGCAGACTTTAGTGCTTTTGGGGGTTTGTTCTCCTAGTTTCAGCTCACTGTGCAGGCAAAATATCCTTCCTGTAGGCAGTATTTGATTCTAGTCCATCAAGAGAGTCTGAGTATTGTTTAGCTTTGTTTTATTTTTTATCTCCCAGATCTCTTTCATTAACTTCAAAGTAGAAAATTTTCACATATGCAATAAGTGCTTCGTCTGGTTTATATTCTTCTTTCCCTTGGGTAAAAGAACAAAAACATTTTTTGTCACAAAAAGCCAGTAAGAGAGTATCAATGTTTCACATCCTTGTGAGTTCACAAGTTGGGCAACTTTTTTTTTTATTGTTTAAAGAAAAATTTACATTTACTCCCCTTGTCCCGGGCCCTCCCACTCCCCCACTACCCCACCACCCTCTCCCTACTTCCCTGATATGGGGCAGGATACCCTGCCCTGTGGAAAGCATAAGGCCCTCCCCCCTCC
>JAQHUG010000256.1:856404-869838 GCA_028555095.1 Dicrostonyx torquatus | reverse complement strand
ATCATACACTTGTCAGAATCAATTAGCACAAGTGACAGCTTATTCTAGAGAGATGTTGAAGAAAGGGAGCATTCCCAACAACCTGAGGGAGTGCAAACCTGTATAACTGCTTTGGAAATCAATATGGTGGTTTTCAGAAAAATGGGAATCTATCTACCACAAGATCCAGCTATACCCACTCTTGGGTATATACCCAAAGGATGTTCAATCAAACCACAAAGATGCTTGCTCAACTATGTTCATTGCATCTTTATTTGCAATAGCTAGAACCTAAAACAACCTAGTTGTCCCTCACTCATGGGTAAATGGGTAAATAAAATGTGCTATACTTACACAATTTGGTATCAACTCAGCTGTCAAAAACAATGACATCTTGAAACTTGCAGGCAAATGGATGGAGCTAGAAAAAATTATCCTGAGTGAAGTAACCCCAAACCCAGAAAAACAACCATAGTATGTACTCACTCATAAGTGGATAATAACTGTAAAATGAAGAATCACTATGCCATAAACCACAGAACCAGAGAGACTAGGTAACAAGGAGGGTTAAAGGGGGACCTTGGATTTCTCTAGGAAGGGGAAATAAATGAGATTTCATGAGCGGATTTCAGGTGGCTGGATATGGAAATATGAGCAATCAGTTGTGAGGGTTGGAAGGGGAGAGTACAGAGAGATACTACTAGAAAGGGGGCAGCACATCTTGCTCAGGTAGAAAAATGGTGAAAGGGAATCTCCTAGTAATCTACAAGGTTGACACTAGCTAAGACTCATAGCAAAGACAAATTCATAACCTGAACTTACAATTTCCTGTGACTAGGGAAGACTTGTAGTGGAGGGTTTGGCTCACCGAACCCATACACATAACCTATGTTCTGTCCTGTCTATGGGATGTACTTGGTAAGGGTAAAGTTTAGGGAATGTTCAAACAATGATTGATGTAGCCTAAAACTCATGCCAGGAGAGTAAGCCCACCCCTGAAACCATCTGAAGCACAAGGATCAACAGGACAGATGACCCAGAGACCTACGATAGACAAAACATGACTGGAGAAAAAAATGTCATTGTAATGATGCCTAATGATATTGTGTTATACTCATAGATTGGTGCCTAGCTCAATTATTATCATAGGTTTCCTCCATCAACTGATGAAAACAGAAGCAGACTCACAGCTAAACATTAGGTAGAGCTCACAGAATCCTACAGGAGAGGATGAGAAAGGATTGTGGGAACCAGAGCAATAAAGGGCACCATGAGAAAACTCCAGATTCAACGAATTTAGACTCATAGGGGCTCACAGAGACTGAACTGTCAACCAGGAAGCCTGTGTGGGACTGACCTAGGCTCTCTGCATTTTTGTGATAGTTGTGTAGCTTGGTGCTCTTGTGGGACTTCTATGAGTGGGAGCAGGGTCTGTCTCTGGCCCTTTGTGGACAGAAATGAAGGAGGAGGAGATTGGGGAGATTGGGAAGAGTAGAGGGTGGGATATAAAATAATGTATTGCTGGGTTGTAAAATAAAATAGAATTTAAAAATTGGTTTTTGGTGTGAATTAATAATGCAGTAAATATTCATTGACCATATGTCCTAGATTTCACAGAACCTACAAAATTTATACTTTTCTTGAGTTGATTATTAATACTGTCTCTTGCTTACAAAAATGTTCCAATTTATAATAATCAACCTATTCACACTCCACCTTCCCAGTTGTGTATATTCCTCAGGATAATCACATGGATGTTACTTTTGAGAGACACATTCTTACAAAGATTTCCTTCCATTAGGACTGACAGAATTAGTGAGACATCGCTTTGAACTTCCTCATTCAGTAACAATTTAGACAGTGATTACTGATAGCCGTTCTCACACAAAAGTCACCCAAACACACACCTCCAAACATAAACTCAGAATACCAAGAAACTCTTCTTTCAAATATCGAACAAATTAAATCAAGCCTCTATACCTAAGGATTGGGGAACATGGAAGAAGAGAGGTAGGACATATAAGTTGTTATCAATGCAGGACACTTAATTATGTTAAAGATTGTATGTATACTAAAATATTTTCAGGGACAGGAAAGAGCTTTTAAATAAGATAAAAATCGGTTATAAAATGGTCTCCAGGATATCCTGCTTTATCTTAAGGCTGGAAGGGGAGGAAGGAGGATGAATGGGGGAGGGAGCAGGAGGGGAATGGGAGGAGGGGGGAAGTGGAAATTTTTGAATGGAAAAATAAAAAAAAATTCATGCAAAAATAAATAAATAAATAAAAAGGTCTCCAAGTATAATGTGTTGGCTTAAAACATTTTTAAAAAACTTTTAGAGGGTATAGATGTTCTAGTCACTCAGTGGAATCATACCTTAGATTCTGACCTTTCATAGACCCTGCAGTAAGGTATTCCCCTGGGCATTAGCTGCAAACTCCAGCTTCTAGTCAGCCAAAGGATCATAAGGGTTAACAACCAACAATGATGTGTTGTTACACTGAATGTGCTAAATTCATTCATGGCTTAACAACATTTCAAGTTTCATTTAGCTTATTGGACAGCAACTTCATTGTAAGTCAACAAGAATCCTAAATGCTGAAGTAAGGTGATGTTTAAAAAGCTTATATTTTTATTTTTATACTTTTATATTAAGTTTGTTATCAAGAAAAATAGTTATCTCATTTTTTGAGTTCTTCGAGTTTTACGTTCCTTTTATTATATTTTTTCTCTCCCGAGCTCCTTCCAGACCTATCAGTGCTTCCTCACACATCTAACTTTGTATCCTGATTTTTGCCTTTCTTTTTCCCTTTTAAATCCATCAAATACAGTTTATGCTGCCCATAAACTCTGTTGAGTGACCTCACATTAGGGTCACCAAACCACTAAGGGCCACATCTTTAAACTAAACTACCTCTCTCTCTTCCAGAAGCTATCAACTGCCAAGAGTTCCTGAATTGGGTATGGGACATCATGCTAACCTCTCCGGGCAACACTAGATTTTGTCTGCCTTAAATTTGAGTAAATCTTATGTATGTTGTCACTATTTATGTGTATTAATATGTGTGACTCTCCTACTATGTCTAGAAAAAACTGTTTTCCTGATTTTATATACCACTTATGGCTCTTATAGTCTTTCAACTTCCTCTTTAATGAAGATCCCTGAGTCTTTAGGTAAAGAGAGTATATTAATTACTTTCCTATTGCTATGATAAAATACCATTACCGCCGGGCGGTGGTGACACACGCCTTTAATCCCAGCACTCGGGAGGCAGAGGCAGGCGGATCTATGTGAGTTCGAGATCAGCCTGGTCTACAAAAGCTAGTTCCAGGACAGGCTCCAAAGCCACAGAGAAACCCTGTCTTGAAAAACAAAAAACAAAAAACAAACCAAAACAAAACAAAACAAAAACCACCATTACCAAGGTGGCTTATAGAAAAGGAGTTTAATTTGCTTATGGTTCCAGAGGGATAAAAGTCCATTATACCAATGAGATATATCAAACAAAGAAGGATACATAGCTCCTGGAGCAGAAGCTGAATGAGGGCTCACATCTTGACCAACAAGTGGGAAGTAGAGAAAGAACTAGAAATGGCATGTTTTTAAATTCTCAAAGCTCAATCAAATGACATTTTTATTCCTGCAAAGACACACCTCCGAAACCAACAAAACACTATCACTAACTAGGTGGTGTCAACTATTTCAAATGTCTGAGACAGGCTGTACTGTGTATATACTATTTAGGGATCAGCACTCCAGGGTCTCTTAGTTTCTGCATATGGACCAGTTAAGAATCTTTGTGTTAATTATTATCTAGTGCAAAGAGAAACTTCTCTGATGAGGGTTGAGAAATACTCTGATCTTGGATATAGCAACAGAGCATTAAGGTTGATTGTATCCCATGTCTATTGAGTATAGTAATAGTAGTAAGTTCTTTCCTAGGACCTATGGCCCACTTAATGACAGATTCTTAGTCCTGATGACATACATGTTAAACTCATACATGTTAAAAATGAGTTTCAGTTCTTGGAGTAGGCTTTAAACCCAATTAGAAAGTTACTGCTCACTCCGTGAAATTTATACTACTAAGATTTAATTTATACTACTAAAATCTAATCTATCTACTACTATATCTAATGAGATATAATCATCTCTTTAGAGTCAGATAAGTCCTCTAACAAAAGTCCAACATCCCTTCATTACCTAGGTATACAAGAGAGCTATATCAACATAATAAAGGCAATAAACAGTAAGCCCCCAACCAACTTATTGCTAAATGTAGAAAAACTTAAAGCACTGACATCACGAACAAGATAAGGATATCAATGTTCCAGCCTCCAATTTAGTATAGTTCTGCAGTTCTTAGCTAGAACAATAAGACAAGTGAAGGAAATCAAATGAATTTAAGTAAGAAAAGAAGGAATAAAGATATCCTTATTTGCAGTTGAAATAATTATATGCATAAGTCATCCTACAGACTCTACCAAATATTTTCTACAGTTGATACCCATATTCAGCAAAGTAGAATGATACAAAATTAGTAGCTGTAATGGATTAAGTAAAAGTGCTGCAGATCCCCAAGTGACTGCAGTGGGCCATGAGGGGCAGCGAGTCCCACAAGGAGAGACACACCACAAGACCATGCTGTAGGTCTCTGAAGGCGGCTGGTCCCAGGCAGGGAGCCATGCAGCAGGCAAGAGACCGAGACATGGATAGGCAGGCCATGCAGAGTGAGGTAGAATATTTATTTAGTGATGTTATAGAGGGGAAAGTGTAGAAGAGCAGAGAGAAAGAGAGAAAGAAAGAAACAGAAGGGGGGATGGGGAGAAGTAGGGAGAAGGGAGTGACCAAAGCTGCATCTTTGAGAGGGAGATGGAAAAAAAATGATTCAGGCTGGAAGCTGAATTGAAATTGAAAGAGGCACCAGAAGGTGAAAGACCTCTCAGGCTACTATTATGAAAACACCCATCCTACTAAAATCAATCCATAGATACAAGGAAGTACCCATAAAAAATTCAGTGCAATGCTTTAAAGTAGATTTAAAAAAAAAACACAGATTTTCTTGGGTTGGATAATTAATTATATAATAACTCTGGTTTTATATTTCATCTACTAATATAGTCAACTGGGAAAATACAAAGGGTTGTTGATATTGGCCCATGCAACTGAATCTGATATTCAGAATACTAAATTGGAAGCAGTGATAAATAGAACAGATAATAAAGAATCACAATAGAGGTGAGAACACACAAACACACACACACACACACATACACACATTTGCAATATCAAATCTGTAGGTCCCAAAAAATACTATTTCTAAGAAATCAGTATTATCCTCACCTGGAGACTTGTTAGAAATGAATTTCTAGAGTTGCATGTCATGTGTACTGAATCAGTTTCTGGTTTTAGGGCCAAATATCTTCATTTTCCTTAGCATCCAGGTAACTTGGTGCAAGCAATGGTGTGAGGACTGCATACGTGTATAAACTGTAAAGGAAATTGGTGTGAGGACTGCATGTGTGTATACACTGTAAAGGAAATTGTAAAGGGAATTGGTTTGAGGACTGCATGCGTGTATACATTGTAAAGGAAGTTGGTGTGAGGACTGCATACGTGTATACATTGTAAAGGAAATACACCCTGGACAAACTATGAAAAGACAATGTGTGTGCAGTTGAGGCGAAGAAACAAACACCTTCCCACCCTCTCAAGCAGACACACATGACTCAATAATTCCTCTAATTGTAACTTACGTGTTGGTTTTGTGGTGGCTAGAGAGTGAACTACCATTTTCAACAAGCAAAAATTAATTTTCTATTAAATTTCAAAAATACAAATCATTGTTTGAGACTGTTTGGTGTGACAACATTTGTATGTGTAAAACACTATGGAAGTGAGACAATACAGGCTCTCAGTGTAGTTGTCTTGAAATAAGTAAATATTCCTTTAAGAAATAGAGCATTCACTTCTGATAGGCTCCTGTAAGGAGTTACACTTACTAAAGTGGCTGCTGGACTGATCTACTCCCTTTGGTGAAATTTGCTGAAAGAATTTTGAAGCTTTTACTTCACTATCTTTCTCTATACAGGGAAGATAAGCCTCTTTGATCCTTTGTCTCTTCTGCCACGGCTTGACTCACCTTCAGGTAACTGCCAATTCCTTAAACCTTTCAGGTGAAGACTCTAGAGCAGTGGTTCTCAAGCTACAGGGTCTTCTGAGACCATAGCAAAACACAGATATTTACCTTACAACTCATAACAGTAGCAAAATTACAGTTATAAAGTAGCATTGAAAATTGACTGGGGGGTCATCACAACACGAGGAACTGTTTTGAAGGGTCACAGCTTTAGGAAGGTTGAGAACCTCTGATCTTGAGAGAGGGACACATGCTCCTGTTGTATTAAAGTTAATATATGTGAACCAACAACTGGTATAAACTAGGCAAGAACTAAAAGTCGAACCAAATAAAGAGATGAAAAGGAGACTAATAAAATTGTTTATGCTAGTTGAAAATATCAAAGCCCACAGTGGTTTAAAACTTAACTCTGTACTTACAGCTAAATGATCTTTGATAAATCTTTGCAGCATAGGTCATTTGTTTATAACATGAGAAGATCTAAATGCCTAGGCATCAAGTAAGTTTGTTGTTTGGGAAACTCTCAGGCACATGTCATAAGAGCTTGTTTTGATCCTCACAGTTTACTGAGGACAAAGCAGGTATGTTACCACTGATGTGAACAGAGAGAAAAAATTACTGAATAATCACATAAGCTCAGAGTGTGTGCCCTCATTTATTTTACAAAATATTTCCCATAGGCAGTTTTTAAATACCGCAAATAGAGTGAACAACAGGTACACATTCCTATCTTCATGAACCTGTCCGTCCAGTAATAATAACTCAAATAATCTACAATGTGCATGCGAGAAAATTGTCACTGTAAATTCTTGGTTAATCTTTCAAATATTTTTATTTTAATTACTTTGCAAATGTAGTCTGGCTTGTTGACCAGGCTGATCTCAAGGTCATTGGTTGAAGTTTTCTCTGGCCTTGCACTCCACAGTAGGTAGAACTAGATGTGTGTGCCATTTTTTTTTGTTTGTTTGTTTTGTTGTTATTGTTGTTTTGTTTTTTGAGACAGGGTTTCTCTGTAACTTTGGGGCCTGTCCTGGAACTAGCTTTTGAAGACCAGGCTGGCCTCGAACTCATAGAGATCTGCCTTTGCCTCCGAGTGCTGGGATTAAAGGCATGCACCACCCGGCTGCCATCCTGGATTCTGTTGTTTCCTAGTGTATTTGTTACTCTGAGTCCTGACTATAATTGAAAGCTTCCATTATTGTTTGTGTTCCCACTGATGTGCCCCCATCTCGGTCTCTAAGAATAAACTGCCATCCTATTCTATTTCCCTTGGGAAATACTGACAGTGAAATTTAGAGGCCCCAAAGAACGCTTTGGACCATTGATATTCTGCCAGAGCAGGAATGCTGTCAGTCTGCTGAGAAGGGGACAGCACTCTCCTAGTACTCATGGGGCCAGATGGTGAGCAGGTGGCTGCAATCTGCAGCGGTTTACCTAACAGCTTTCCTCCATTCTGCAAGCGTTGCTCTCTCAAGTTCAATGACAAGGCACCTGAGAACTCATCAGTATGCGGAGGCACAGCATACCTGCCCACAGTAAACACGAATCTCTCTTCAAAAGATGGGGAAAATGAGAACACTACAAACAGCACTTGCTTTTGTTGCGCTTGTCACTCATCATTTCAAGGGCTGTGTTTTTCTGGAGGAAAAGCTTGTTTTCTTTTGTTTTTAAATTTGTCAGCGAGCCAAGCTGTGAAGATGCACAGGTGTGGGGATTTAAATGGCAATGATTGACCTGCCCACCCACCAAGAATTCTAACTAGAAAATTAAAGCTGTTGCCAGTGTTTGCCAGCTTGATTGCTCCATCCGGACTTAATTCGTGAACTCTGAGAGACCGACCGAGCATGTCACAGAGAGATTCGTGTCACACAGAGATATTCTTCCCTTTTTATTTTCTCTAATAGTTTAGGGAATTTTATTATAACCATAGTATTTTCAGACCAGGCAATGTAATTGAAGTGATTTGTCTTAAGGGTTTGGAAAATATTTTGTCTGATAGGCTCCAGTTGAGCCCAGTCAACACAGCCCACAGGCATTGACATTCTTTAACCTCTATGTGTCCTTCTGTTTCTCTGGATGAGGGGGATTGGGATAGGTTGGCTCTGTGTTACAGTCCTAGCTGTCCTGGTACTGTCTCTTGTAGACCAGAATGGCCTTGAACTCACAGAGATCTGCCTGCCTCTAACTTCCAAGTGCTGGGATTAAAGGCTTGTGCCACCACCGCCTGGCTGTCCTAGGTGCCCTTCTAAATAGCAAGGAACTACATTTAGCAGGTAAAGTTTACATGGCTACACATTTACCCTGTGCCTCAACTATAGTTTGGGGGTGTTTCTCAAATCTTAACTATTTTTAATTTCACAATTATTGAGGAGACAGATTTGAAAAGCATGGCTTTGAAAGACAAAGGGACACACGAACGTGGAAATTTAAAAAGGCCAAGCCATAAAGGAAAATGAATGACAATAGTGAAAACAAGGGACTTTACGGATCGCAACAACCTTATCCTCAAGTACTGTGGGTGAGAAGGTGTGGAGGACAGTGAACACAGTCTCATGATAAAAGCTTATAATTCGTGTACGGGAAAGGCTGCTGGGGAAATTGCATGTGTTCAAGCTATACATGATGAGACTTAATGGTTGAGATGGTTGTGTGTTGGTTCCCATTGTTTGTATTCTAAAGTTGTTATCTGTCTTCACATTCCCAGAAAATAAATGAAGATATAAACAGAGAATTGCCTCAGGCAGAAATGAACATAAAAGACAGAGAATGTCATGATAAAGAATAACACACAGTTATGCCTAACATTGTTGTATCTGAGAATGTAATTTAGTAACTTTCTAAAAAGAGTTCTGTTATTTTCAGCAGAACAAATTTACAACTTGGTATTCAAAAAAGTTATAGGAACTGAATTATTTGAAAATCATTTATAGTATATACATAGAAAGTTTTATTCTTCAATTTATTTTAAATATTTCCCATTTCTACTGTTCATGCCATTCTATACATTGGTTTTAATTCTATGTAGTCATTCATGTAAGGCTGTTTACATATACTAAAATCAATTCCCTTTTTAAAAAATTATTTTATATTTTTTGACATAATTTCTTTATTTCTTGGAAATTTTGCATCATACGCCCTAATTTGGCTTACCTCCTGGTCCCTCCATAACCTCCCCTCACCTCTGCAGCACATTCCCTGTAGAAAATAAAAAAAAAAAACGAAAAGAGCAAACAAACATTAATAAGACCAAACCAAACCAAAAAGAAAAACAAACAAACAAGCAAACTTCCCAAAACACCTCTTCATTTCTACTTCTGCCCCACCTCTCCAGCACCTATTCATTTGTCCTGGTGGCAATGGGAGCGGTGTGTCACATGGTATATCCTTTGTCCATTCAGCTTCACTAGCGAATATTCATTGCAATGAATCACTGGTCTGGTTCAAGGCCTCTTGTTTCTGGTACACCATTATCAATGGATCCTCACCAGAACTACTCTGGGGTACCTGCGACTGCCCGAGTCCTGGAGATCCTGCTGGTATTGTTCCACAGAACCTATCCCTTTACTGGATGGACCTCTGACTCTATCACACATGGGTCCCACGGTCCCCTGAGGTGGCACGGGTCACAGACATCAACATAAACCGCAGTTGCAGCTGGACCACAGACCTAGGCAAGGTCCTCCCGCAGCACCTTGGGCCCGGATGATATCCTGGCTCCTGTGAAAACACTGGCCATTCTGATCAGGATGGCTCTGGCATCAGCAGGACCTCTGAATGCAAACAAGGCCACAGTTTGAGGGCCAGACCCCAGACTTCCATGTGGCCTTTGGTTGCAACGTGGGCCATGAACTTCAACACAAACACCATCTGTGGTAAAAATCCGGACCCATACATGGTGCTCAGCAGCAGCCCGGGTGTGGATGTCACCATGGCCCAGGTGGCACAAAGGTCACTCAGATCTGTATGCCCCAGTGGCAGGATGACCTCGGACATCAATCAACAAGGACCCAGGTGGAGGTCCAAACCCCTGGAATCAGTATGGCCTATGCTGGCAACAGGAAGCCACAAACATCAACACAGACCGTAGCTGTAATAGGGTCACAAAAATCAATTTTTTTAAAAAAAAATATCCTTTATTCCCTAAATATTTTTTATAGATGGAAACTTTAAAGAACATAAATATATATTAATCAGTAATTCATGAACTTGCTTTAAAACTTTTATTTTGAGGTGAATGACAGATGGTCAAAAACCAGTGTATATTTGTATGCCCTTCTTTACACAATAGCTATTTTGGAGTGGCTTCAAACAAACAGCGTTCAGTATCCACAAGAACATTCTGTTCCACCTCTCAGAATTTCAAAGAACTGCTACCAATGCATATGTTTGTGGTTATTCCCGAAGAGATACAGATTTCTGAAATTCATACTCAATGTTATTTTAGGATCATATTTAATACTGTTAATAGTGTAATCTACAGTTTAGTTTATCTGCAGAAATTTCATTTGGCTTCTTTACAAAGATAGTCATTTCACATAAAACAATTGTGCATTATTTTTTAATTCACAAGCATCAGCAATTAAGAAAAAAATCCCATAATTGAGGCATACATAAGTGAGCTTGTTTGATATCTGTATAACACGTGTTCTTTAAATGTTGGAGGAGATAAACCATAACCACTGAAGGAAAGTAGAGTCAAATTTTAAATCCTCGGTAACTGTGTAATATGGAATGAGGATAACTCATTGTAATTTTGGATATTTGTAATAAATCAATAAGGTCCGGCATATTTTGTTTTAGTGAAACTGTTGGTTGTTTTGAATTACTGGGTTTGTATCCCCAGGGTCATGTATGTGCTAGCAAACACTTTCACACATCATGAAAGCCCTACTCCTGTAATTGTCAACCTGTGATTTTCAACTTATGAGCAAGAAGTCAAACATTTGAAGATCCAAATGTGAAGTTAAAGCCCACATTGTTTTACCACTGCCATGCATATCAAGACAAAACTCCTACAGTCAAAGAGAAATGCATTGTGTCACAATTTTATAGCAGAACTTTTTGTCTGTATATGTTTTCTTTTATTCTGTTGTTGATTTTTTTTTTCAAAACAGGGTCTCATAAAGGCCAAGATAGTGGACTAGAGCTTGTTTTATGGTCAAGGTTCTTGACTCCTGATTATCCTGCTTCTGTCTCATGAATTCTGGGATTACAGGCACATGCTACCCTACTCAGACATAAGTTTTGTTTTCTAAGAGCATTTGACTGATAATGTATTAATTCCATTTTGCACATTCTTTTATTTTTCCTTCTTGAGCTCATATATCATTCCATAGTTCAATTGCTGCCCTGGAAGTTACTATACAGACCAAGCTGACACCAAACTCAAAGAGATCACCCTGACTCTACTTGCCAAGTGCTGGAATGAAAAGTATTTGCTACCACATCTGGCCAGTTCACATTATTTTTTCATGTTGTCTTAGTGAGCAATTTCCTACGAATGGGCTGTCAATGTAAATGAAAATGCATTTTTCAGAAATTAGCATTTCTATTTAATATTAGTTAAATAAATACAATAATATTTATATATTTTGCATATAAATATATAAAATATAATAAATTTTATATAGTCTATAAGATAAATGGTACAAAGATAGCACACTGATTTTAGGGCTAATTTACAGATTTCAAATATTTGACTTCATCTGGTATGTATAAAAAGAGTTGGATTTTACATTATTATGTTTAGTGCCCTTCAAATAGCTCCACAGTGGGTTCCACATGGCATTCTCAGTTGAAGTGGCCCCAGGAGCAAGAGGTACTGACTTGAAGTATATATCTAATAGGACTTATTGACATAGAAAACTTTGGATGATCTGGAAACCATTACATATTCATAAATGTTTTCTACAGTCAAACACACATACAAACATACACACAAACACAGAGCCTGTTTCTCACAAAACAATCATTGTTTTCTCTACAAATGAGGCCTTTTAAATATGTTAAAGCCATTTCAGCAAATATTTCAACATTACACAATTTGGACTTACTTTCCTTGTAGAATCCAGCTCTGCTGTATTATGATAATCATTTTCACTAATTTCAATCAGAATCATAAAATGTGAAGAACAGATGAAAGAATTTAAGATTAACTCAGATAATCAAACAGTAATTAGGGTATCTTAAGCCCTTTATAGATAAATCGATATTTTGAAGTATCAAGTATTAAATTCTCTGATGTTTAGACTATACAAACAGATCAGAAATATGCATAAAAGACTAGAGTTGAATTTTTAAATGCGTGTTTATCAATCAATTGTATCTCTAAATTTGAGGAGTTTGAAGAGGAAAGGGTATTTAATTTGCATTTTCTTGATTATAAACATTTTAGAGCTCTATGAGTTTTCAATATCATCTCTACAATGACTAATTTTATTCAATGTAAATGAAACAGATAAAATATTGATCTACAAATAAAATAAACTTCTTGTCATTCTATGAAAAGTAACAATACAAAAATTGGAAATAAAGTGAATCACAAATTAATATTTTAAATTATTATTTTGGCTTTGATGAATTTTGAGTTGTCAGTTTAATATATATTTGATAGCATCTAAAGTGTATGAAATTTCATAATGTAGAGTAGAGATTTTGATGATCGTTTTGTCATTATTCTTAGATTTATTTCTCATTCTAATTCTTTTTGCCTTTTTTGGCACTTAGCTTATTAACCTTCCAGATATACACTTGGACAACAACCATGTCTATATAATTTTATGGTGTCTTGAAGTACATGATCAATGATTTTTTTTGTTGATTGAATACAATTGGTTCCTGAGGATATTTTGAGTTTCTGTGACATTTATTAGCTTTATTCCCATTTTCAGGTTAATTTGTATTTCTGAATTTCAGTTTTCACTACAGATATCAGAACATTGTGACATAATAGCTCTATATAATGGCTTGCTTGATCATACAAAATCAATAATTAATCTCTACATATAGAAAAAATACACATGGATCTCTGCATCTGCTTCCATCAGTTACTGGATAAAGGTTCTATGATGACAATTAAGGTAGTTGTCAATCTGATTACAAGAGAAGGCAGGTTCACGCACCCTCTCCACTACTGCATAGGGCCTTAGCTGGTGTCATCCTTATGAATTCCTGGGAATTTCCCCACTTCCAGACTTCTTTTTTTTTCTTTTTAACTAGCTCTTATAACTTTAATTTTTTTTAATTGTTAAAAGAAAAATTTACATTTACTCCCCTTGTCCCAGGCCCTCCCACGCCCCAATACCCCAACCACCAT
>JAQHUG010000256.1:836448-850818 GCA_028555095.1 Dicrostonyx torquatus | reverse complement strand
TCTGGTTCTTGGCTACCCAAGTAGTGTTCCATCTTGTGGATTGAGTCTTAAACCAAATCAGGCATTGATTGATTACACCCACAAAACTTGTGCCACCAATGTCGTAGCATGTCTTGCATGCAGCACACTATTTTTGATCAAAGGTATTTTTGGCTTATTTTTGTTTATGATTCTTCTTTGGTAGGTAACAAAAACACTAAACAGTAAGGTTACAGGTTCTATGTAGTTGCAAGCTTCAGTTCTCCATGTTTAATGAGTTTTGCATGTGTTGTCTTTAGCAATGGGAACTTGCTGTCAGTTTGTAGAGAGCAACCTACAATCTTGGCCACAGTCTGGCTTCCTTGTGGTACCCATGGGACCCCTTTGACTAACAAGTCAATTAGATGTAACCCAATTCTAGTGCTGAGATTTTCATTTGGTAACCAGATAATGACTAACTGGGACTCTGTCTTCCCATTTATTTAGTGATTTCACTTAAATTGTCTTCATACATGTATGTATTTTTAGGAAGCTTTTAGAGTACTAGGTTTCCATACTGCTCCTCAACTGGCCCTTAATTTTAGCTATTTCTCCCTGTATTTCCTCCCTTGTTTCCCCTTCTGCTCCCCTCCTACATGTTCTTCCTGGTTCCACACCAACCCAATTCATCCATAACTATCTATCCTATTTCCCTTTCCTAATGCACATTCTCTCGGTTTTCTAAGGAGCACAGCATGTTTTCTTTCTTATGTGAGTTTGATCTACTGATAATATATAAAAATAAAATTATGCTTCAGTAACTTACCTTTTATGATGTAAGACTTGCATACTATTGGGGATAATTTAGGTACTACTGTACTTCGATGTTACTGCCATGATTTATAAATCATACTCAGATACTTACAGGACAGAGCAGAAAGGGAAGAGGAGGGACTGTGGTGTTGCCTTCAAAATCTGGATTAGAAAACTTCCCAGTGTACCCAACTTCTCAATGTTTCTACCAGCTCCTAAAGTTGCCACTAGTTACTAATCTTTTAATACGTCGACCTTTGAGGGACACTTACCCAAAGCTCAATATGACTATTTCATTGGCATTATAAAATTCACCTTTTGTGTCAAGTTATATTTAGTTGCAGGAAATAAACTAAGGTAAGATTAAAAGTAATATGGTAAAAGAGAAACCAAATGAGGAGTAACACAATAAATCAAGTTCATCTCTATGATTATCCAATGGAGACATCATCAAGAAATGTAGGTGAGTTCGAGACCAGCCTGATATAAAGAGACAGTTGTAGGACAGGCTCCAAAACTACACAGAGAAACTCTGTCTCAAAAAAAAAAGAAAGAAAGAAAAAAAGAAGAAAGTTAGATGAGTAAAAACTTAGGGTGCAATGTCTATCAGAGAGGGTTAACGTGGTTTTAAATTCATGTTTTATATTGTTGCTAAATAGCAAAACATCCCTGAATTTGGTGGTATACAATGATTACTTAGCTCATATTTCAGTGGATGGGCTCTGTGTTCTGGGACCATCTTTAAGACTCGGTGTCAGCATTAGTGACTAGAATGACAGTTACCTGCCTTTCTCCAATGCCCAGGAGTCTTAATATACAACACTAACAAATATTCCAATAGCCCTATGAAAAAGATGAAACTATACATAGTGATTTTCAGCTTTCTTATCTCATCATTTCCTCCAACCCCATTGTCTATGACTGGTCACTTGTATAAAAATAAAGAATGCAGCAGGAGGCTACAATTATCAATGGACAAGGGGACCTGCAACATCACAAACATGTCAATTCATGGGACAAAGAATTGGTGGCTAATTTTATATCTACCACAATATGTTCAATTCAGCTTAAACACACTGCACATACACATGCATGCATACCCACACACACATGCATGTACAGAGAAATCTGCAGATAATTCTATGTAGAAATTACATAGAAATTACAAAAATTAAAACAAAGGTCAAATATATGTTTATAATTTAAAAAGTAAAACCATTTTATGCATGTGACTGTTTTACCTTCATGTAGTTCTGTGAATCAGTACATACAGTACCAACAAGGTTGGACAGGGCGTCAGATCCCTGTAACTGGAGATACAGATGCCTGTGAGTCACCATGTTGGTGCTGAGGATCAGTGCTGGTCTTCTGAAAGAACAGCCATTAATCTTAGCCCTTTAACCATCTTTCCATTCCCATCTTTATAAGTTTTTAATGACAAGTATATGATTTTTAAAGTGGTATTGTAATCTTCTAATATTGTTTTATTTATTTATTTTTATAGTAAAATTGTGTAGGAGGTACTTTTGCATTTTGTATTGCTTTCATTGGTTAATAAAGAAACTGCCTTGGCCTTTTGATAGGGCAAAATCTTAGATATGCAGGGAGGACAGAATGGAATTCTGGGAGAGAGAAGGCCGAGTCAGAGAGAGCCACCAAGAAGCCGCCAGGGTCAGACATTCTGAATCTTTCCTGGTAAAACCACTACCTCATGGTGACTTACAGACTATTAGAAATTGGCTGAATCAAGATGTAAGAGTTAGCCAATAAGAGGCTAGAACTAACGGGCCAGGAAGAGTTTAAATGAATACAGTTTGTGTGTGATTATTTTGAGTTATGATAGCCAGACGCCAAGAATGTGGCCCGCACCAGAAACACAGCCCGCCACAGCCTTATAATTTTCTAGTTTTGAATGTGATCTTCACAGGTACTAGATTCTATATCTTGATATGCCAGTTTGAACATCTTGTATCCCGAAAGAATTTTTTTCCATTTTATGTATATTTTTAAGACATAAAGATTTTACTATTTACATGATAAGTAGTAACCCCTTTTATTTTATATTTGTAAATTACTTTGTTTCTAATCACTTGATCAGCTTTGTTAATTTATTAATCTTTTCATATAATCAACTTCTATCTGCTAATGTTTACATTGCATTATTTTTCTTTTTATTCAGTTACATTTTGGTTTTTCTTAGATCTTAATTTTGCCTCCATTCTGTTGAAATTGCTGTTTGGCTTGTTGTTTTAATTTTCAGGATGTAAAGTTAGGTAACCAGTTTTAAGCTTCTCTCACATATGTTTTTCAAAGTAATTTAATACAAAGTCTGTTAGAGTTCCTGGAATTTTCTTCTGTGGTTAGGATTATTTAGACATAAGATGGCAAATTTTCAAATCTTTGAGGATTTTTTCCACACATTTCATTATTTTTAATTTGTCTCCAAAACTGCTGTGGTAAGGTAGTCAGAAAATGCCCCTTTGAATGATTTGGTTCCTTTGAAGGTTACTAAGTTTTGACCTATTTATCATCTTCTGTGTTCACTTGGCAATACATGTTCTGAAGTTGTGGTATGAAGTCTGGAAGTGTCCACTTTGCCAGTGTTTTTCAAATCTATACTGTTTGCACTGCATAGCTTTATGTCCTCTTGATACAAGCAGGACTCATCAAAGAGAAGGGAGCCTCCTTTGAGAAAATGCCTCCATAAGATCAAGCCATAGGGCAGTTTCTTAAGTAGTGATCTATGGGGGAGAGCCTAGCCTATTGTGGGTGAGGCCATCCATTGGCTGGTGGTCCTGGGTGCTGTAAGAAAGCAGACTGAGAAAGCCATATAGCAAGCCCATATGCATTGCTTCTACATCAGCTCCTGCCTTGTTTGAGTTCCTGTCTGAACTTCCTTTGTGATGAAAAGTGGTATTGAAGCTGAAGTCAGATAAGCCATTTCCTCCCAAAGTTGCCTTGGTCATGGAGACACTAGGACACTGTTATTTCCTTTGCTTCCTATCAATTGCACAGAGAAATTAAAACCTCTTCCTGTTTATTTATCACTCTTTTTTTTCTGGCAGTTTTTTTTTTCTGAAATTATCTTAAATGTGTTATTGGATGACTTTAAGATTCTTCACAGCTTCTTGCTTAATTAAAATTTCATGTTCATAAAAATTTAAACTTTAGTATTGGTTATCTTGATTATCTTGAAGTCTATATTGTTTAAAATAGTAATGAACCATACCAGTTTTCTTATGTATAAAAGATCTTTTTTAAAGCATAGCATTTTTTATCTATTTCTTCTAGTTTAATTTTTAATAGCATATCACTGGATCAAACTTTATAAAAATATGTTAACTAATGAAGAAAGTTTTAAACATATCTATATCTATTTATGGAGTGAAGTTGGCCTCTTTTAGTTACTGTAAGAATTAACACATATTGGTTTGTCCACCCTCTTAGCACGTTTTCCATTTGTCACCTTTACATTTTGTTCAGCGCTTTTCTGTTTCTTATTTTCTGATTTATTTTGATGAGTCAAATCTTTTATTCCTCCTCTCTATTGTACTATGCTATAATGATATCTCTGTATACATATGTGTGTTTCTCCTGGAAATGTATTACTTGTGTTAATTAAAATTTCAGCACTCTCACAATAATGGTATCCATACACAATCCATCCTTAGCTTTTATTACGTATTTTTCTGTGTGTATCTGTAAACTTAGATAGAATAAATATTGCAAAAATTTAAAATAGAAACAGCTTAGGAAAAGGCCTATCCCAAAATTCTGTATTTTGTGACACTCCACTTATTTATAACTTCTTCAGTTATTTATGTAGACATATTTTAACTTGGGTTTCAAAATCTTTTATTATCAATAACTAAGTTTTGTTAACACAATGGAGTATACCTATACAAACTAAGGTGTATATCTACAAAACTAGGTTGTATATCTCTTTTTACATTTTTACGTCTTCCCTCAGCCCTTCTCATGCCCGCTGCTCCTTCCTCTGAAATTGCATGCATTTTTTTCCTTAATTATTACTATGCAAATGTGTGCTCGCACACGCACATGCACAGACAACACACCTCTAAAAAAATCTTTAAAATATCTTCTAAAATTAAGTTATATAATTTTATTGGGCTCCCCCCTTCTGTGCACTCTGTTGTTGATGAAAACCTTAGATGACCACAGTCACACTTCAAAAGGGTTTATTATTAATTTAAATTAACATTAAAAATAACTTTTCATTTAAAAACCCACATTTAACAGGTAGAATTTAGTTATATTTTCTATTCATGAATCAATTAATTTATATGATAATTTTCATTGGTAATCTTTTTTCAGACATATAAATTATGAATACTTTTCCAGAAAATAAAAGACTCATATATATAACAATCTGACTACTGGACCAAATGAACTGAATCTGACTTCAATTTACTATGAGATAATCTTCTGATCCATTAATTTATTTTTTAAAATTTTTTATTGCAGGTGTGATTTGTAAGAATATTTACTGTAGGATCAATTGTTTTCCTCTAATACTTTTTAAAGTTTAGTGTATTTTAACACCAAGCACAATATCATCATTTTGCTGCACATGACTTTATACTCAGGGAATTATTTACCTATAAGCTGAACTGTTTTTCACTTATATATCTTGGTTTGTTTAATCATTTCTCAGCACATAAATTCAGATAAAACTGTAATTTATCAACTAAACATAAGAGATACTTGCCAGTCACTAGAAAATTATTACTTTCAAGAAAATGACTACTTAAAGAAAATTACTGCTTACAAAACATTCTCTTCCATGTTTCACAGTTAAAAATCGATGTAGTGCTCAAGTTGCTTATGAATGGTCTTCTCCAATTTTAACTACATTCAATGTCTATCATCTCTTGAAAATCTATTTTAGTTATAGTAGTGATACTTAAAAAATCTTCATCTTTTTACTTAATGCAATTTCCAGATCTTTTACAGTTTTATATTTAGTTATCCAGAAAAGACATAAAAAACAGAGTCTAAGGTTTTGATCTCTGTTCCCTAGAAAAGAAAACAGGAAAGCCTATAGTGCATCTTCTTGGCTGCATCTGGAATTATTAAGCATCATAAACTTGCATAAAGGAAACTATGGTGGGGCATCCAACAGAAAAGACTGTGCAGGCATGATTTAAGCCAATAGAAAGACTTTGTTAGCTTATTGGTGACTACACTGGTTATTTGGGATCCTACTGCAGCCCTGAGCCTTTATAAGTGTGAGTTTTCATGTGCAAAAACGGTATTCTGGGTTGACATACTTCAGTTAACAGTAACAGTTAGCCAGAAGCAAAACTATAGAAGCCAAAAAGCAAGGTTAGTTCATTAAGAGACCTTCTCAGAACTGTGGAATTTGCTGGATTAGATTATTGCTTTTGTTTTGGCAAATGATTCTGTCTACATGCTGAGTTTTATGGCCTGAATGGTACTTCCATCATGGAGTCAGTTGTGCTAATGTCTGGGTGTCTACTAAGGACAGGGGCCCAATGATATAAATGATTAATTTGGAAGTCAGCATTTTTATGCTGCAGACTGAGGCATCTTCCCAGAGAAGGCTTTGGTTAAGTCAAGGCATTGGGTCCTCAGATGAACAACTACATTTGGGTTACTATGCTCAGCTCGTTCCATACTAATCTCTTGAAACTGGAAAAGGAATGAACTTCTGTCAACGCAGCCAACTGTAAACTTCACCGAAGTGTGATACACAGACATGTCTCCTGGAAACCACAGACCATGACTCTCAAAATGTTATACTATTGAAGAGGTCATGCACAAGAGAATGAATAGAGTACCTTGTAAGTGTGCAAGGTGTTTTCTTCATTCCTGGGTTTTCTGTATTATAAATTAGCACATTCTTCACATTGCCGTAAATTAAGGATAGTTTTCCGAGATCTGATACATTCTACCTGAAACAATTGAGCATTATGAGAAATTGTACATTGATATTATTTGAATTAATCTGTGGATTTATATACAAACACCTATTAGTTTATACCTTAAATGGGTTTCAGAAATAAAAGTACTTGCAACATTTTACCTATGCTATACATGGGACATATTCCAAAAGTCCTTGGGTTGGGTGTTTCAAGCTTCTGGCATCATTAGTTCCAAACATACAAGTAACAAGGAACTCTTACCTGCTTTCCTGAAAGGCCTGCCAGTTCCTTAAGTAAAGTTTAGAGGAGGAAACACAACTCAACTCTTGACTGTACATAGACTTAGAAGCCTGAATTTGTAGAAAAGTACAGTCAGCACTTGGATTTTCTGAGCTGCTTTGTGAAACCCAAAGGAGTACTGGAGAAGAGACTGAATTTGAAGGACCATTGAGCACGGAGCCCTTTTCCAATTACAGAAACACCTGCACTCTCTGGCTTTATGCTGATCTGTTGTGAACATTTTACGGAGTGTTTAATAGTCCTTCAAATTCTGAATTCCACAATTAAAGACAGTTGGGGTGGAGGAGGCTTCTCAACTGGGCTGACTTGATTCCAGACCCAAAGTGTAGCATGTCTGACCTGTAGAGTCTCAAATGCTAACCATGGACATGCTAATGAAGAAGCTTCATGCATTGCCTTAGTATTGCTTTCTTTTGCTTACTAAGTAAGGATTGTTGGAAAAAGAAATGACTCAGCACTTCAGTGATAAAACTCTTTCCATGGGCAAGAAAGGCTGCTGTAGGCTTGTAAAATTCATTCCCTCTCTTATGAAAGTGTAGTTCAGGTAGACGATTCATTTTCAAGCATCCTTTTGAATATCCAGTGCTCCAAACAAACATTTTGTTGCCAGAGGATCTGAACAATAATTACCGTAATTATTTCTGTTTACCCTAGGAGAAATTCTGTAGTCCAAACTGGAGCATGAAAACCGTTGGGCTGTTAAACACCCCCTTTTTTAGAGTTGGCCAACGGTAAACGATGGATATAAAGTGTATCTGTATTTATGCGGCAGTTTCAAAGAAGCACGATTTTAAACATGCAGACACAGCACTTTTCAAATCTTGCCAGCTATGTTTTCAAAATCAAGTTTGGACTAAAACATTACTGATGGGCACATTGTGTAACTCTAAAGGTAATACTGCATTTGGAATCTTCCCTAGTATTACCATAGCTGTTATAGAAATTTTCTAAGCCTGGAACTTGCCTAGTGAAAGGCAACCCAAAAAGGATATCACTGAGGCCAATTATTTTATAGTCAACCATAAAGAGACCCAATAATTTTCCCCACATTATTTGTTACACAAGACTAATATTAACCAGCAAGACTCATTATATATTCTTAACTTTTCCATTAAATTAAATTTTCACATCCCAAATGGTTGCCTTCTTAGTTCAATTCTGACTCTGGCTATTTACTTCGATAATATCAGTCAAATGAAAAAATAGCAATATTCAAATTCATTAGAAAATATATTTGATGGCCTATCCTCAGGGCAAGAATTGTTTTAAAACTCACATTGCGCAGAGCAGTTAATCTTTCTATATACCAATAAAATGTTAATGTTAAAGCCAAGAAATGCAAAGTACATTTGTATTAGTAGCAAAAAGTACCAGGATTTTAAGATTCATTTACTCTATGGTTCATTGAATATTACTTTTAGCATTTAATTCGTTGCAAGCCACCTTATGACACTGGGTTTTTCCATACATTGTTATGGATGGAAAAATGAAATTCTATTCTGTGTCTCAAATATTTATTTGAAATAAAAAGTATGGGTCCCTCTCTAATATATTCTCGTGGAAATCTGCTTATTTTAATATTAAAGTTGACGTTTTAATGTACTCAGGTTTCTAAAGGTAAATTAGAGTTTGGGCCAGTGGAGTGTCTATACTGATGGATTTCAGTTGTTGGTTGACTGCAATGTCCCAAGTTTACTTGGATACTGGTAAAGCAGAAGAGGAAGCAGACAAATAGTAAGAGTCAGAATACTATGAAATCTATGACATAGTCTCTCCTAAAATTGGCTGCATAGACAAGACCAGAACAATGGCAAGATGGGCAAGTACAGTAAAGTAGAAGGGGTTTGACACATGGAGTCAATTAGCCTTTCTCAGGGATAAGATTTTATTGGTTATCCAATGCAGAGTGGTCAGCTTTGAAACCATATTCATCAAAACAAGAAAAATGGATTCAGTTGGTTGTATTTATACATATTTGTGCATACACACACACACATGTATGTATATGTGTATGTGTTTTTGTGTGTTACGTGGTGTAGGTACATATATATATCTGTGTGTGTGAATGTATGTATTATATAAAGGGGGTTATTAGAATGATTTACAGGATGTAATCCAATTTGTTCAACAATGTTTACCAACAGAAGGCCCGAGAATCCAGTCGTTATTCAGTCTACAAGTCTGGATGTCCCAACTGGCCTTTTGTATATGCCAGGACCCTGAAAAATTAGGCTCTAATGACACAGAAAGGAATGTTTTGAGATCAAGCAGGAAAAGAGAGAATAAGTTTCCTTTTTCCATGATCTTTATAGAGACTCCCAGGAGAAGATGTGGTCCAGATTAAAGGTGGATCTGACCTCCTCAAATAAGCATGATTGAATGTGTATCTTCCCACTTCAAAATTCTGGATAACAAAAGGGTCTACCATTGAGAGCTTGTTTAGAGGTTCTAGCTGGGGAGCACAGCTACTCAGAGAGCCTTGACAGGTCCTCCTCTATTTGGGGAAGGTGATCTCCATCAACCAAGCAAGCAACTTTCAGCTTCAGATGGGATGCATGGAGAAGAGAGAGGGAGGGAGGGGATACTATAGAGATTTGCAGTGCTATGGATCTTTGCTTATTTATACAAATTTAGGATCAATCTTGTTTTATATATATATATATATATATATATATATATATATATCTGCTCTTGATTAATGTATTCTGATTGTGTAGTTCATTTTCAAATGTAATGTATAATTTAAAAATGTAGGTTAATAAATAATCATCTATAATAGTCAAGCTTGTAGTCATGTTAGAATTTTTAGAAGTATAGAGATATATTTCAGTTAGTTAGGTATTCTTCAACTTTTTCAGAGACCTTCAGAATATGGCATTTAAGACTTTTCATGACAGTGAGACACATCTGCTCCTGGCAGTACCAAGCTACTTTGAAAGGATGGTAGTCATTGAAGAGGCTCCTTATAGAGTTAGCCATTTGATAAGAAACTGCTCTTGCCTGGACTGTTTAACTAGACATGCAGGACCAGCAGATCCTTCAGGGTTCCTGCTTCATTAAAGAGTCTACTAGACATTCTTCAGGACTCTCTCTCTCTCTCTCTCTCTCTCTCTCTCTCTCTCTCTCTCACACACACACACACACACACACACACACACTGTGACTGGCAAACTGTCACTATAGGTGGAACTGTCTTTGAAATTTCTTGCATTGTGAAAAAGTCTGTAGGCTGAAGATGGATGCCCCAACGGTACAGAAAAACTTTGGGAAAAAAAAAACTTGGGGTGACTGTCAATTCTAGAGTTTTGTAAATTGCTTCCAATGTACTGTTTATTTAGGCAATACCATATCCTTCTGGAGTCTTTGATGGGTTTGAAGAATAGATAGATATTTATAGTTTTCCTTAGTTATGATAAAAAGATAAATTAGATATAAATATTGTAACTAATTCTTGCTTGATAACTGTTTTGTTATATGTATTTTTAATATGTTAAAGTTAATGCCTACCTTTTTGTTTAAACAGCACAGGGGAAATTGTGTGGAAGGTCCTTTTGTCTATGTGTTGATTTTATTGGTTAATGAATAAGGAAACTGCCTTGGCCTGTTGATAGGGTAGAACTTAGGTAGTTGGGGAAAACTGGACTGAATGCTGGGAAAAGGAAGGCAGAGAGGAAATGCTGTGGGGCCGCCAGAGATAGATGTGCTGAAACTTTGCTGGTGACTTAAAGATTAATAGAAATGGGTTAAATTAATGTAAGAGTTAGCTAATAAGAATCTAGACCTAATGGGCCAAGCAGTGACTTGAATAATACAGTTTCTGTGTGATTATTCAGGTAAGATAGCTGGGCGACTGGGACCCAACAAGCAGCCCCAGCTCCAACAGAGGGGACACTTTTCTAGTCATCCAGATCACCTGAATCAATCTTGGTGAGCAATGGGGTGACAGTCAGATGGCCCTTACATCCTGACCTTGCTTCCTGAGATGATAGACTACAAGTAAGATGAAAAATATTTCCAAATTCACAGAAAAATGGGTCTTTCCACTTCAAATGATTTAATTAAAATTAATTCCCTAACAGATGTGTCAAACCAATTTTGCTTTCGTTTTTCCAGTTGTATATATATATATGTATGTATGTATGTAAAATATATATATATATGTATGTATATATATATATATTATATGTATGATATATACATATGTATAGCAAAGATCAATAAATGTTTAGAGATGAATGTGACCTCATGAGAACCCACCACCCATGATAAAAGTTATTGGACCCAATTGTACATGGGTTTCCTTTGGGTAGTCACAATTTCTGATGGTATAAGAAGATGATAGATAGTACTTTTCCCAGGGGATCTGTCTCTAACACTACTGGTAATAAGTCAATGAGCTTTTGAAGCAATATAATGATGTGATTTCAAGTAGCATTTCTTTTATTTTCTCTTAAGCAGACTTAATTAGTTTGCAATGAATCTCTAGTAGAATTAAAATTTTAGTGATAATCTGTGTTATTCCCAACACTTGTAAATCTATAAAGAGCACCTTGTAATATGTAATTATTCTAGTATTTGCTAAAGAAATTTTCCTTGTTTATAAATGAAATTAAACCTTATTGGTCGAAAACACAGCTTTCAACACATAGAATGTAAGATGCAGTTAATTCTTGGGTCCAATATGAATTATCATTACCTCTGGGATCACCAAAATCATAGTACAGCATGAATATGCTTCCTTGAAATGTTTGCAGTGAAAGAACAAAGAAATCACAAATTAAGTATTTTTTCAAATATTTTGGAGGAAACATCAGACATGTTATAGCCAAGAGAGAAGTCTCTGCTATACATCTAAATCTTATCTTAGTAGAAGTTAACGGCCTGTTAATACATTGCAAGACATTCTACATGAGAGTAGAAAGTGATATTAATTCATATACAGAGGTGGGCTATGATTAACAATTATAGGGAGTAAAGAGATCACAGAATATTTTGATTCTTTTAGATTTACAGCATTCCAATTCGGCAAGATGACAAAGTTCCTTTCTGCCCATCAACCTTGTAGAATCTTTAACATAGGTATGGTTTTATTTCTGGAAAACTGAATTCACAATACTCACCAGGAAAAGCATGCTTATTATTTTCATAAAGCAGAACAAGGGTGTTCAGGGATTCCTGCAGGAACGTAATATCTGTCATCACAATAGAAGCTAAAATATGTTTGCCTTACTGGGAGCATCATCAGTCACTGATTCTATTGCAGAAATAACTGTAAGTGGAAAACAGCTAATTCAAGCCTAGCAAAGGTGTTCCCAGGTACCAGTGAGCCTTTGGGAGGTGTTTACTGATAATGGTGAGTAATGGAAAACAAGCTATGCAGAGAAATGTTTAAAATGACTTTTGGAGATCCCTACACCAAATTTGTACTAAAGCACATTGTGGTAATAATTCTCCCAGTGTCAGGTATGTTTTCTTTTACAATAGTTTGAAAGAATCTCGTTTGTTAAATCACTGCAGCAGTTTGAGTGACATTGTTTTAGAAAAGCTCTCATCTCTCCTCCCGACATAGATCTACAATTGACTGAAACTTTCCTTAGTTCAATTAAGTTCTGCATTAGCCTAGGCCACTTAATTAGGATGCTATTTCTACAGATACAGCAGGAAATGAGGCTGTTTTGGACAGTTTTTGCTGTGACACAAGGGTAAGTCATGTCTCCTTGCCATATAACTGAAAGATAAATATTTAATAATCTCCCTTTCCATCCAGACATTTCATAATCAGGAAGGTATTCTGAGCTCATGGATTTATGTAAGGATGCAATCAGGCTCCTCTTAATAGGGTGTCTCCAAGCAAATTTTGAGTTGAACTCAAATGACTCAAGCACTGCATTTTTTTCACAATATATTTAAAGAAACAATATTTTATTGGATTATATTGTACATTTAGTGTCATCAAGTGAGCATTTCTGTTAAAGGCAATGTATGCCACAGTTACAACATTACCTAACTATGTGACAATTAGCCAAAGAAAAAACGATAAATAGGATGCTTTAATAGTGAAATACAAAAATAGGATGATTATATTCACCTGTATATGCAGACTGTATTTAGAATTATCACGTTTTTTAAGAGACACAGAGATCTGTAGAACTCAGGAAGACAGAATTCTGCCATTCCTAAAAGAAGCAATACAAGTGGTCAGATTTAAGGAGATTATGCCTTACATTTTGAAAACTGAAACTTCCCTCCTATATCCCATGATATTATACAACATTTCCCTTTAAGAAGTAAAGCTATGGAAATGGAAACCCAAATCCTGAATGCTTACAAATTATTTCATAGAGTTTCACAAATAGCAACGAACCTCTTCAACTCAAAAGAAATATGGGATCATGGACACCTATTTGTTTTCTTCTAAAACAACTTGACATTCTTTCAGATTTGATCTAACTGGGTTGAGCGAGTAGACTAGAAATATTGCTTATGTGCACAGAACTCTTACAATTCTGCCTTGCTCTTATGAACTTGATATCAGCCATACTAAATAAGAAGGGGCTTCAGAAGAAGCATTTTGCAAGTTTCCAATTTTGAAGCTATTTTCCCCATAATGCACAGGCTAAAGCAGACAGAATTCGACAAATGGCTGCAAACAGAGAAGTCTGTCTCTTGGAAACACTGCAACAGTTTTGGACCATGACCTGGGATGTCAAAGCCGAAAAGGGAAAATTGATATGCAATATATTTGGTTAAAAGTTGAGGTCATATGATAGATATTTTAGAGACATTTCCTAGAGATAATTTTTAAAACTGGGTTTAAAATGTCTAGATACTAAAATTGGGTTCTGAACTTTCTGAAATAATACTGAGCACAAGGTGATCCCATAAAAATTCTCATTTTGAAAACAAAATTTAGAATTCAATGCAGATTTTAACCCATAGATAATATATAGCCAAACACACATAGAGAAAAACTGATAGTCTATTTCAAAGGCATGTACACATGAAATCTGAAGAAGATACATGCCTGGGAAAGCATTTTGACAAGGGTAGAAGCAATGAGTTGAAAGCTGGTCTTAGAAATACCTTTTTGTTTCTAGTTGGAAAATGTAAAGTTTTACAGTGTAGTATGTAAAAATAACTTCTCAATTAAAAAAGTTCCACTAGCACTTATTTTTCGAAATACTGCACATGAATACCACAGAAATTTATGTCTCAGAAATAATTTTTAATTTAGAGCTTTGTCTTGCAAATAGCCTAAATTTGATCTCTCCATGAAGCCCGATACCAAGAGAATTTGTTTACTGAAGAGTCTCAGCCAACGTCCAAGGCAAATGTGCTTCCTTTGGGGTGGAAAAGAAATTCCAGAAGAGCCAAGATCTGTTCAACTAGAAAA
>JAQHUG010000256.1:790462-806423 GCA_028555095.1 Dicrostonyx torquatus | reverse complement strand
AACTCACAGAGATCCCCCTGCCTCTGCCTCCCAAGTGCTAGGATTAAAGGCGTGTGCCACCACTGCCCGGCAAGAAGAGTGTTTTTATGTTACAATATTACATGAGAAAAATCTCATGCTAAGTGAACATTGAGATAATCGGCAACTGTATCAATCATCTATAGCCATCAAGCTGAATAGCCAAAGTATGATTTGGAATGTTAATTAACCAACTCAGTTTCTTCTGCTCAATGCATGGAAAATAAATGTCAGCTGATTGAGTAAAGAGTTCTCTGAATTCAGAGCTGTAAGGGAAAAAACACATTTTTGAGACAATGGTGTAATTGTTGGAATTCAAACTCCCATGTCTCTTAGTATCCAAGTTAGTGAGCTATTTTCAAATGGAACAGTAAACTAAGCTCTATCATTAGCCTAAAACACTCAGAAGTCAAGTTTATATAAATGAACCTATGTTCTTTGTTCATAGGATTTATATCTTTAGAATTTAAAATTGGAACTCAGATTTAGTCAGACTCAACACAAAAAGGAACAAAGATAAACTGAGTCACACAATCACACTATAGACACATTCAAAGAATTAACCTTGGCCAATTTTGTAGACACACTAGAACCTGGCTGGTTTCTTTCTACTCTGTTAACTTTTTAAATTTTTATTTATTTGTATTTTCTATTATGAGTGTTCTCTCTGCCTGTGTGTCTGTGTACCACATGTGTGCCTGGTGACATAGAGGCCAGAAGAGGTCATCTGATCTTTGAAACTAGCCTTACTTAAACATAGGAAAATGCATATCAACTGTTGTTCAACAGCAAGATTCCCTTTGGATTCCTGTCTGAGGGTACTAGATTTGGAGTTGTTAAATTTACTCTGTATGCCAATATTCTCCAAATAATTCCACCCAAAGGGCAAATGAGGGAGTGAACATATCCTTATCTTAATAGGGAGCAAATTATGAACTTTGACAGACATTGTAGGAAACTACAATAACAAAATAAACTAATAAAACTAAAATAACATTTGGCTCAGACAACATAGCTCTAATCAGGAACTCTTTTAATCAGTCTCTTGAAGGCACTTCTTATATATATTTATGTAGCCGTGGTTAATTGCAAATTTAATTATATTACTGAAGTACATTGTAATTTCAAAATTCCTTTCACTTAGATGCAATTTTATGATGAGTTTAAGCCTTTTTTAATTTTATAAGTTTTATGAAACAATCAAGTTTGAACATTAGGGAAGGCCTGAGTTCAGTCATCCCCTCTCCTTTTTGAAAATGGTACTTTTATAGTGACTTAAGAACTGAGGGTACATGTGGCCATTTTTTTTATCAGACTCATTAATCGTGCCAACTATAATTTGAAAGGCACAATAACATGAATAAGGTAAACTCTGAGTCGTAGTATGATGCCAGTGCTCAGTTTTCTTGAGAATGATTTATTTGATTATTGTTTCTGGTCAAAAACAGCATCAATAACAATTATGCATAATACATTATTGTTTTCTCTATATATTAAATGCTTCAGACTTGATACCCATTTAGAAATTAATGTAAATTTTAAGATTCAGAACCACAAATAGCAATCAGTACATAAGAGAAACAATAGGATTTAAAATAAGACGTGTAAAATAGATTTGTCTGTGTAGATGCTTTTCTTGACAAAGAAAATATATAGCAAAAAATCCAACATAAAGAATTGAAGTGCTTATGGTCCCCTTTGCCCCTATGTTTTGCCCTGTTCCTAGCCAAGACAGAAGCTTTTTTTGAATGCATTTTTAGTCCAAAGTAGTTGAGTCCACAGATGTTTAGTCTATTCTGTAAAGAGGGACCCAGATGTATATACTTTTCAACATATTTTCCGTTCAATAGGCATGTGATTAGCTGTAATTTTTGTGTTATACTACTAATACCACCCATTCTGCTTTATTCATTCTGATTATACTAGCTTTCATAAAGAATCAGATTGCATGATGATAAGATGACTAAGAGTATAATGTTGGTAGACATTATACTAAAGCATTTTGCCAATTATATGTGAGTAGTCCCTGACTTCACCTTCCTCCCTGAGGGCTGAGCTAAGGATCTTAGGCAGACACTTCAACATCTGTGGTCTTTTAAAATGTTGCTAAACTATGGTGTTTACTGGATTGAATAATAAAGATATTCAATTCATACCATTTTCTATTTATTAAGGGATTTCTGATAAATAACCCTTCTGTTAACTGAGGAGTTTGTGTCAAGTAATGATGGTTCCCAACTGATAATGTGAAGGTGTTGGGAAGATTATTTTAAATTTTCTGAATAATACCAGGAAGTACTTGAAAACAGTCAAAATAATATATTGATATCAAATGGATTAGTATATCATAGTAAGGAGGCAGTTAGTTAGTTCCTGGCTGCTTAACTCTGAAATAATCACACAGAAACTGTATTATTTGAATGACTGCTTGGCCCATTAACTCTAGATTCTTATTGGCTAACTCTTACAACTTAATTTAACCCATCTCCCTTAATCTGTGCATCACCACAAGGTTGTGGCCTACCAGCCAAGTTTATGCACATCTGTCTCTGGTGGTGGCTCCATGTCTTCTCTCTAACTCTGTCTTTCTTTCTCACAACATTCGGTTTAGTTTTCCCCACCTACCTAAGTTCTGCCCTATCTACAGGCCAAGGCAGTTACTTTATTAACAAATAGTATACACAACATACAGAAGAGAATCTCACAGTATATGTATTTATAAGATTGTGTGCATGAAATAAAGCAAAACAATTCAAAGAATCTCTTAGACTTATGTATGAATGTATATATACATATGTTATATATATGTATATAAACACACATACATGTATACATATGTGTGTGTGTCCAAGCAGCATCTGGAAGAGTGAATTATTATAATCTATAATCTATTAAGTCTGTTCATTAGGTGGGAATGTTTCACCATTTCAAAATTATACAATTATTAAACATACAAATTTGGACTTCCATGTATTCCTCATGATCTGAAATTCATTGAGTCTTCTTACTTTTATAGTTAGTTAGATTCTGCATCATATGACAATTTTCCCACTATCAAGATTTTTTTGTATTATCTATGTAGATGTAAGTTTACTGAGACCACATTTATTATATATTGCTTACTTGATTTCCACATTTACTATTAGTAGATTCTTTTATTTTTTTAAATATGTCATCTATTAGTTCCTTTGGGAGATATTTAGACATCAGGAATATATATATATATACACATACATATATATAATATTAAATGATAATGCAGCAAGACAAATGAGATTAAATTGGCCACTACATTTGTCTAAGTACTTAAACTATGATTATCTCTCTTAATAGTTTAACTTTCATTACTGAGAAATAAAGAGTTTTATATTTATATGGGAAAGCTTATTTATTTACAGTAAGATTTTTCTCATGGCAATTTTGTTTATGCACCAAGTGCATGCACTTTTTCCCTCTCACCCTCCCTTCTTCCTCTCTCGTTTTTCTTTTCTTCCTTTCTCCTTCTCGGTTTTTAAGCATTCGAATGCAGTATCTCTCTGATAAAATTTATTCTCTATTTTTTAGTGCTATTTTTTCTCATCCATGTTTTTGGCATAACCTTTTAATATTATCTTGTTCTCCCATTTCCACAAATGCAGTTTTTTTGCTTCACCTCTTTTCAATGACTACCTCATTTATTCTTTTAAGTATTATATAGACTTTTTCTTTTAGGGAATTCCATTTTTATTAAAAATAAATTTAAAATTGTTCTTTCTATCACTATTCTTTGAATACTAACATTTTCTTGGCCATTTAGAAAATACTTACTTTACATTTTCCTTTGTACCAGCTTAACCATCACTCACGCAGTGTCTGCTCTTCCTGCCCTCCCTTGTATTGATTTGTTTCTACAAGTGCTGTGTGGTTTTCACTGCAAATTCATGTTTTATGAAACCGTTTAAAATAGATTATTGCAGTTTATGGAACTTCCCTTTCTGTTCTACTGGCCCAATTCTTTACATTATCTACTTAGGCCAGAAGTAAATTTAATTCTCATCATATTTGGCATGGAAGAGGGAGGGAGGATTATAAATTGTAGCTCAAACTTATAGAGAGTTAATATTTTTTCTACATTATCTGGAGAATTGTACTTTTTTTCCAATACCCAAGGGAACCTATTTAATTCCATCTTTCGTTGAGGGGTTAATTTTCTTCCATTTACCTCTATATAACTTTTATAAAAGTTACTTTTGATTACTCCTACTTATGAATTAGCTTCAAATTTGATATGTGGTTTAAATTCCAAATTTTGTCTCATGTTAGACTTGAAATTTGAAGATGTCTTTTATGTGGATACTGCTTATGTCAATAAAATATCTCATTTTTATTTTTCCTGTATTACCTATACTGAAATTGTAGCAGTTTGGAAAGTTTATTTCTTTTGTGAATAATTGTCCAGAATATAGTACCCAGGAAACTCTTACAATAACTACAGGGATAGTATTTCAGAATCATGAGAAATAATTTATGTGATTGATTTCTGGGAGATTTTTTGGGGTGTGGAATTTTGTAAATTACTGAAATGATGACAAGTTACAGGAAATTAAAAGATATAAGTCTGAGAATCTCAGATTCCTAAAAGTGACCAGCTAACAGGGTAGGTAGTGTGAATATCTTATGCTCTGAAAACACACGATCCCTTCATTGTGACTCTTTTGGTGCCATAGATTACCTTCTCTGTAAATCCTCACTCTATGAATTTAGAAGAACAACAGAACCAAGTTTATTACATCAGCAACCTCATAAATACCTTGGGTCTGTGTTTTGTTTCTGTAGAAGTGCAACCTTTTAAATTATCCTCAGTTGGAATCCTACTCATTCTTCTCCAAACAACAACAACAAAAATAAGAAAAGAAAGTTTCCTGACAGAGATGCAGACTAGGGAAAGATTGAGAGCTTCCATGTCAAAATGTTTGTTTTGCCTTTTAAATTTTGGGGGTTTTTCATTTAATTACATTTCCCCCAATTTTGTGATGCATCAAAACAATTTCACTTACCACTCCACCACTTACCGAGTTCATGTTCTTTTCTTATTGCCATCTACTATTGTATGCATTTGTTTATATAGCTTTATAATCCTAAATATAACATGTTGGATACCAATAATGCTGTCTGTCTGTATGTTTCCAGGGCAACCAACTGATATCATCTACCCAGGGAAAAGCCACCACTCACATTTCTCAGTTCTACTTTTGCCTATAGTTCTTTCTGTGGGTTGAAGCTTCATGAGCTTTTCTCCATCCAGTTTGACATGTTCATTTGTGAAGTTTTTATTTCTTTTTCTTCTGAGGTAGTTACCCATTTCTTCTGTGCCTTCATAGAAGAAATAAGAATAGTAGGAGAGAAAAGTCTGTAAAAAAATAAATAAATGCCAGCATTAACTTTGAAGAAAGACATAAAACACAAAATAAATGTGCTTATTGTTTAGTTATCCCCAGTTCTCTACCATGGTCATCTTGTTTACTCCAGTCTTGCCTTGAGCTTCCAATTTCTCAGGCAACATCTCCTTCCTTACTTCTAGAATCATGGACGTGTCCCTTGATATAGAATCCTTCCTTTTGTTCACTGCAAGTTTATCTCAGTTAAGAAAAACCTGCTCATTTAAAGCAATTTATTTCATATTCTCAAGTAAATCTGAGGTTTATTTTAGAAAAAAAATTGAGAGTACATATACTCGCATTAAAAAAAAATAATAGTACTGGGCAGAGAGTGAAAGAATGTGGAACAGTCAGTCATAAATGGGATATCTTCCAAAAGCTCCTACCCTCAAGGACAGTGCAGTGATCAGTGCAGAAGAGGCGGCAGAAGGACTGTAAGAGCTAGAGGAGATGGATGACTCCAAGGAAATGGTGTCTTCCCAACAGAACACGAATGGTACATATATGAAGTCATAGGGACTCTGGTAGCATGCACAGGACCTTCAAGGACCAAGTCAAAGGGGATCCCAGCACTGATGGCAGCAGAGAGGTTTGCTACCCCTAACCAAGAAGCTATTTGCAATTGCTACTTGGTGGCAAAGGGGATAGTCAGTTCTCCACAATGGAGTGTTACTGGGTACACAGCCACATTCCAGGGCATTTCTTGTACCCAGGAGTAGCTGGCCAGCACAAAGAGAACTCCATGTTAATTTTGGGTGCTTTTTGTTTTGTTTTGGCTCTTTTTTTGTCTCCTTTGTTTTATGTTGTTTTTCATTGCTGTTAGGAGAGAGATAAAACTATAGAGAGGGAACAAAGTTTGGTGGGGTTGGAAAGTAGAAAGAATCAGGTAAGAGCTGAAGAAGGGGAGGGACAAACTTGATTAAAAATATATTGTATAAAATAAATCTTGTTATTGAAAATTAATTTGAAATTTGACTTTAAAATTTTAATTCAATGATCAAAATTTTAATAGGTTATTCAGTTGTTTTTTTTTTTTAACTTACTGAGATGTCTAGAATTCTTACTTCACAATGTGTACAAGTTCACCGGGCAAATATATGTATGAAAGAAGAAAGAAACCTAACAAAGGTAAATTCCATCTTTAGGGACAGCTTCCATGAAGCAGAGTCCTTTGTAAATCATGCATATGTGAGTTTAGCATAGAATAAACATATCAAACAAAGCACTTACAGCAAAATATAGACTAGTTCTTCACTCATAGTAAAAATGCAAGAGTAAGCCTGAAAGTTATGTTTGCCTTCCAAGCTATTTAACTTGAAAGCGGAAAAGTAACTTAACTGCTCTACCAACGCCTTAGCTTCAAGTCAAGTTCATGAGAATCACAGCTGCAATTTATAACAAAACATTATGTAGCCATTATGTTTTAATTAATTATAAATTTAAATGAATGAGGGTATAGCATAGTAATATAACATCTAACAAAACCCAAAATTATTATTACAGATACATTGCATATTTTCTCTTGATCTCTCTATGTAGAACTGAACTGTTATGCTTTTATTATCATTTTATTTGCTTATAGAAAAAAAGCTATATAATGTGTGTGTATATATATATATACACATAAATTGCATAGCTATTGATAATTTAATTTGCAAACTATTTGCCATTTCTACATCAGTTTGTATTAATCATCTATTCTCTAACATATGCATCTCTGTCACTTAGGAAAAAAGCTACAGAAGTTCTAAAACATGGAAATAAGGGGTTGTTTATTCAATTTTAACAATTTAAAAATAAAGAAAATTTAAAAGACTTGCTGTAGGTGAGGAACTAGTTAGTGAACTAGTTCTGCTTTAAATTTGAATACTAGACATAGAGAAATATCCAAAAAGAGTGACCAAAGCAAAGTGAAAACATATTCTACCTCAAATGATAACCTACCTTTGTTTCAATTTAATCTCATTACTAGCCTGTTGTTTAGTTCTTTCAAAATGAATATCTTACTTTTTCATTTGGTATCTATTTAATTTGCATCTCTCAAGTAGAAACCTAATTCTCTTTTGTAGTTTTACAAATTCCTTCCTGACCTCAGTCATGGTTGGACCCTATACCCAGAAATCATGTTAGAATTGAAAATCATGTTAAATCATGTTTGAATTGAAAATCCTGCTGGTCAGCTCTAGACGACCTTCATAAGAACACAGGAAATTTCTTTTAGGATTTATGTCTAACGGAACCACAATACTTTCTCAGAGGTTCCTCAGTCAAAATTGCACATGAGAACTTTAAAATATGTCATGAAGAAGTCTCTGCTTTTATAGTTTGATTTTTGTGAAGTAAAATTTTGGCATTAAATATCTTAAGTCACATTGATTTTAAGAAATTATCTTATAATAAGCCGAAATAACTTAGAGTAATTTTTATTATTTGCATATCAACACAGAGCCAATGAAGCCAAATATCATTCGTGCTGTGATTTATATATTCATATTGTTACTTTACTGATTACTTTATGGAAGCAAAAGTTATTTAGTTCCTCTTAAAGTTATTCTACATGCATGAAAAATATATCATGACAGTCAGAAAGGCAACACAAACACAATTAGTAAACCAATAATAATGAAAAACAGAAGATATTTGGTAAATGACAAAAGAATAGGAATGAAATAACATGTTTTCTGTGAAAACATACAAAATTATGTTGGAAAATAACTTCAGAAGAAAGAATAAAGCTGGAATTGCACATAGCCAAAACATACCTGATCCTCTCAGGTTTTATTGGTCTAAAAGATGCTACGTAAGTTCCCAGTTGGTATGTGTTCCGAAGAAAACTAAATCAGGGAAGAAGCTATTTTTATCAAAGGCTACTAAATTACATTACAATCTAGATGTTGGTATGAATATTCATTTCTAGAGATCAATATATGGAAAACATAATGGATAAGCATACAAGTATAACATTATGGAGAACACTTAGCAATATTTGTCCGGGGGATGGAGCTGAAATGGTCAGGCAGAGAAAGTGAAATAGATCAATTTTAGTTGATCTCAGATGACTACAAAAGAAACAATGATCCTTACAATATGACCTGAGTTGAGGCCAATGCACTGACCAGTCGCTACAATCTAGTGGCCTTTTGGGTACATGATGTGCCCTTGATCAGTATTGACAATTTTTTTTAGCTAAGTAGAATACTTGGAGATGGGCAGCTAAAATTTATTGGCTTACATAATTTGTGGAGCTGGGAAGTTAAGACCTTCATTCTTAAACAGAGTTGAGTGTCACTGGTAATTATGCCAAATGATGCAAGGATACAGTCCCTTCAAGTAAGTTCTATAAGTTATTTTATTGTGACCCTTTTGAATTTCTTTTTCTGAAATGAACCACAGAGAATAAGCCCAATGGAACAAATCACAGCTTCTGATATTGGACCAGTTCACAAGGCTGCAGCTAACACTCTTCTTCCTCTCCTATTTTAATTCCCTTCTCCATGAGCTGATGCTTCTATTGCATGAGGCTCCTTACTTGGTGAAGTGAGCCAAATCTTATTCTCTAGGAAATCCAAATTTGTGATTAGCATGGTTTTCTCAAGCTAAATCTTCTATATCTGTCCATTGTCCAAGACAACTGAGAAAAATGAATCCTCTGGGGCACACAGTTGACTCCCATGGATGCAAAGGAGCCTTCCCTAGCATCACTGTGCAACAGCCGCCCTACTTCCTGATCATAGTGAGTGTCAATCCACTCAGTGTCAACCACAAAATGTGTTTCTTCTTTCTTGTTCTTCTTTTTGCAGGGTAATCTTCACGGCTATCAGCTTTACTTTATGTTTCAATATAATTTAGGATCTGCACAATGCAAGCCTACTCTCTTTGAAATATAAAATTTTTAGAGTCTGGAGTTGCAAAGAAGAAAATTAAACATTCAGAAAGTGGTTTCTGCGGGTGGGGTGGTTAATTTACAGGACATTTATTCTACTCTAGAATTCTGAGATTTCAGGATTTTATCTATTGTGGAAAGCTGCACAGTACAATATAATTAATCTGAGACTAGTTGCCTAGTTACTATATGGTGTTCCTGTGTTTTAGCTGCACCTTCAATATGTAAAGTGTCTTTAGGCACTTTAATATGTAAACAGTTTCTAAATGGTGCCATAAGTGTTAAGGTCTAAACATCTGTGTTTTAATCATGTCGCATTTGTGTTCTGGGAGAGTATGCCCAATGATCATGTGTTGCATGGATTAATAATTAACTGTGCTGCACTCTCAGAGTCCAGTTGAAGAGTGGGAGGAGTGAGAATATGAGCAGAGAGGTCAAGACTATGATTGGGACACCCCCGTGAAACAGTCTACCTGAGCTATGGGAGCTAACCAACTCCAGCCAGACAAGGAAGAAGCCAGCATACGTCCAAAATAGTCCCTCTGAATGTGGGTGACAGCTGCATGGCTGGGGCAGACTAAGGGGCCATTGTCAGTGGCACCAGCACTTATCCCACTTCAATACTGTTTATGAGTCCATATGTACTCTAACCAAAGATATACTCTTTCCCCTCAAAGTAAGTGACCTGATAATAAGAAATGTCCACTTCCTATTTTCCTTCCAGACTATCTATTGACAGAGCTGTACTGAGCTGATATATCTGTGAACCAAACAATGATTTCATACTTTATTTGGCTCATTATATTCTCTATGACATCATGGTCTTGCTACAGAATCATAATTCTCTCATTAGGGTATGTCAAAAGCTAACAAAAAGGTCATGTGAGAGAAGATCACTTGCCCATTAGCCTAAGATTTCTCTGCGTTGGGCTGCATCTAATTAAAAACATTAATATCACTTAATATGTGCTCCAGGTTAGTATTTCAAACTAATACTAGAATAGATAACCAAAGATGTCTCACAGATATCTTGACTTCTTCCTCTGTGGTTCTCTGAATTTTAAGAGTGAAAAGGCTTAGGGTAAGACAACATTCTTTGCTAGATATAAAGTCCAGGAAACGATGAACAAGTGAGATCATTTCCTGGCCAGTAATAAAAAGTCAATCCTTGTAAAAAAAATATCTGAGTAGCAGAGCCTAGCAACCACGATACAGAGGCTGTGGTCATAACCAATCCTTCATGGTGTGGTTATACATGCCAGGAAGAGGATTTGCATTGTTCTTATTCCACAACATCAAGATGAATGTACTCCGAAATTCATACAGACCCTGTATTAACTTGTCATTACACATGTATTACTGCTATTGTTTGACACCAAATGCTTATCAGTGATAAGCATAGAGTTTAAGCCTCTCATAGTCATGGTAATAAATATGACTAAGTGTGAACAGATATCTCTACATGGCATCTTCTGTAATAATTTTTGAATGGACATATTCATCTCCTTTAAACATATTCAATGGATTCACCTAACCACTAAAATGAATGAGGTTAAATCTGGTAAACATCATTCTACGTCATTGTTGGCCTTTCAAAAATGAGTTATGGGTAAGAATAATGGTGCTTGTGAAAGCACAGACAAGCAAATACACTGATCTCCCAAGACAGACATTTTAAATCATTTAAATTTTTGAAATATGGGTCTCATTTTTTCATTATAAGAAAGATAATGATTTCCCTGTTGGAGCTCATAATGTGGTAAAATGTCTAAAGAAAGCTGAATAATGGAAACTGACTTCATCATGGAGCTTCTTTGTCGTGTTATTAAGAAAAAAACACGGTGATGAATTATGCTCAATTCACAATTTATCAAGACATTCTGGAAAGAAATAGAATAATTATTTCCATTAATGCTAAATATCTTTTGAAGACAGATTTATGTCAATTCAGCTTACCTTTATACTTTATTACAAAACCCATACAAAAGGAAAGATTAAATTAATGTAAGACATATATTCATACTTTGAACTTCATAAGTAATTAAAAAATGAAAAATAAGATTCTGAATAAGACTTTTGATAGTTTTGTCAGCCAATATATTCCCATTAAACATTGCAGTTTAAAATTTGACACACAAGTAATTTTAATGTCAATTCAATTTGCATTTACAATGCTGTATAGGAGCTTACCTTTTTTAAAAAATGCACATTCTACCAGAAAGAATTAGCAAGGGCAGTGGAATCATTTTTTACAAATGTCAATCAAATGACCTATGAAATAAAGTTATTCAAACATGTGAATCAGAAAATACATAAACTAGCATCATAAATATTCCTATTTCTAGTAGATGATTTTGGTTTTTCCAGACCTAATACTAAGAAGACTGAGTGTATAAACATCAGTTTTTCATTGCTATGAGCTTGGAGAACATATTTCACTCTTCTTTCCAAGTTTCAGGAAATCTTCTTAAGTCGCCCCTTATGAAGTTTCTCTCATTAAAAAGGAGGAATGATGAATTTGACAGCAGCAATGGTAATCCAAAATCCTTGGAATGTGCAGATTCTAAAGTCAAATCAGTTGCAGTTTGAAAAACATTTTTGATAACCCAAAATAAGTAAAAATAATTGCAAAGTATTTTTTAGTTTGGTTAAAATAGATTAAGATATACACTAAACCCAAATGTTTATCTTAATGTTACAAAATATTGATTATCTGTACTCTTTATGTATTTTCCCGTTATTATGTCATAAAAACAACTAAACAAATCTAGTTCTAAATCTAAGATCCTAAGATGAGCTATGTTATTAACATTTTACAAACCTGAAGAAAAATTTCAGTGACTTGAACTAGTTTATATTTTGAAATATTTGGTGAAGTTTAGTGGAAAGAATATAGGTGAGGGTCAGAGCCACCTCAATGAAAAACTCTTGTTTTGTTTTCCATTCCCCCCTTTAGACTTCTGTATGATTAGGATCACACAAGGGATCATGCACATATTGTTAATGATTAACACAATAAACTGTTTTCAAACAAATCATAAATTATCTTTAAAAATCAGCCTTTATATTCCCTTATTATATTAAGAGATATTGGTATATGTGAAGTTTTCTGATCTCATGACAAAATAGGCCTTTCAAATAGTCTCATTTTGATTTTGATTTAGTTGTTCGGGTTTTTGAAGACAGGGTTTGATATAGTAGGCTATGTTGGCCATGAAATTATAATGATCCTGCTGCCTCAGCTTCCTGAGTCTTGGCGGTACAGGCATGGATCACTATACGTGATTGTCAGTTTCATGTTCTTCACTTTCTTTTTTTTCTTTTCTTGTTTTTCCTTCTTTTTTCTCCTAAGACAGGGTTTCTCTGTACTTTGGAACCTGTCATGGAGCTTGCTCTGTAGAGCAGGCTGACCTCAAACTCACAGAGATTCACCTTTTGCCCCTAGTTCTGTGATAAAGGTGTGTGCCACCCAGCTCGTGTTCCTCACTTTCAATCACATTTCAAAAACTCTAATGTTAAGCAGAATAGGCAATTATATGACAATAACTTAGAAACTTTTTATACTGGTGATAAGTTTTTTTCCACATTTATCACTCCACTAAAAATGCTCAAATATTCTTTGGAGATTCAGAAGAAGAAAAGGTCAATTTCTATGCCTTCTAGTTTCTGGACTGGGAGAGAGAAGTGAAAAGGATGTTTCTGTTTTGCCATGGGCTCCACAGAGTCTGTTTTATCCAATCCCTGCAATGAATAGAGCTAAGGACCAATATTACATGCTTAGAAATGACACCATTTGTTTTCTGGGTGTTCCTGCACTGAAGAAAATCCAGAAACAAGAAAGGACAAGGCTCTTCCTAAAGCTGATGACAACTTATCTGACCAGCAGAATAAAAGTTATTAGTTTCAGGGGTATTATGACACAAAGAAATTAAGGCAGAAAGATGATCTATGAAAATGTTTGGTAGATTCAATCAGGCACAATGCCAAAGTTTAAAGAGATGAAGAAGGTACCAAAGAGAAGGATGGCATTGGTGTATTATTCTACCTTGATAAATATGTAGGTTGTTCCAACACCTGCTTAATTATCTACTGTGCTTAACAAATCACCCCATATTTTATTGACCTAAATTGCTTTATTAATATCCTTCATTTTCATCTGGCTCTATATAGTTCTGCCTTGAGGTATTTTTCATATGCACAGTATTAATTTGCCATGTTACTATCTTTGAAAAGCTTGCACACGTGCAGAATGGCTAGGAATAGGTGTTCTGGCAGAACTATGCTAAAGCTGCAGACCACAGTACTACAGGCCACTTCTCTCTATGACTTGAGCTTTTCATACCATGGATTGCTTTGTTCCAAAGAATTTCCCCACCATGGAGATTTCAGTTGGCATATACAGTGCCGTGGATTCTCATGACTTGACTTGGACAACCTTTTATTTACTTTTTACATTTTTTTTGCCTGAAAGCAACAAGGAGAGAATTTAGAAGGTCAGGAATAAAGGAAAGGGCTGACTGTGTAACTCAGTGGTTTAGATTTTCCTGGCAAACTGTATAGTGGGTTTTATCTTCATCAACACAAAAAATAGTGTCTCAGTTTATCCTTTGACTAAATCTTAGTGAACAAGTAAGAAAAACGAACCACTTGTAGTAGAAGGCTGATTGTTCATTCCCGGTTGCCCAACTCGAAATAATCACATAGAAAATGTAGTAATTAAATGCCTGCTTGGCCTATTAGCTCTAGCTTCTTATTGGCTAGCTCTTACATCTTATTTTAACCCATTTCTATTAATCTGTGTATCACCACACGGCTGTGGCTTAGCAGCAATATTGCAGCTGCTACATAGTGTCTCCTGACTCCACATTCTTTCTCCCAGCAATAGTTTTCCCCACCTAGCTCTATTCTGGTAAGCAACTGGATGAAAAAATCTATTCATTAATCAATAAAAGCAACACATATACAGAAGGACTTCCCACACCAGCTACTCTTTTTTATTGTTTTTCCTTTTTAATGAAGATAGGTTCTTTTTTCATAATGTATATCTTGATTATAGTTTCCTTTCATTTACTCTTTCCAGTACCTTCCCACCACCCCCTATCCAGATCCACTCCCTTTTTGTCTCTCAGTATAAAAGAATGGGCTTTTAAGAGATAACAACAAAATATAACAAAATAAAATATAAGAAGATAAAACAAACATCATACCATTGAAGTTGAACAAGATAAACCAACAAAAGGAAACAATCCCAAAGAGGAGGCACAAGAATGTAGAGGCCCACACATTCACACAGTCAAGAGTCCCATAAATGCTAAACTGAAAGCTATAGAAAATATGAAGAGGACCTGGATAATTCTGTGTAGGTTCTCTGCTTGTTCCTTCAGTCTGAGTTCATATGAGCTTTGCTCAGTTGATTTAGAAGGTCTTGTTATCCTGGTGTCCTCCATCTGCTCTGGCTTTTATGGTCTTCCGCCTCTTCTTTTGCAGGGTTACCTTAAGTTTGGGTGAAGGATTTGATGAAAACATCCATTTAGAACTGTGTGTTCTTATCTCTCTCTCTCTATCTCACTGTCTCTCTGTCTGTCTGTCTTTCTGTTTCTCTCTGTGTGAGTAATGTCTGACTATGGGTCGGACATATCGTTCCCATATGCTAGAGGAGGAAAGTTCTCAGATGATAACTGAATTAGGCATTGATATAGAAGTATATCCAAATATTGTTAGGACATTTTATTGTTCCTTTATTTTCTATAAATCCAGCATTATTTCATTTTGCCATAAGTCTCTGGGTTATCTAGTTTCTTGTTTTTGATCACCCAAGCCATGGCAGGTTGGGTATGGGTTCCATCTTTTTGAGTAGACCTTAAGTCAAAGTAGGCATTGGTTGGTTATTACCACAACTTTGCACAACCATTGCCCTAGCATATTTTTCAATGAGGACAGCATTGTAGATCAAAGGCTTTTTAGCTAGGTTGGTGTTTATGTTTCTCTTTTGGTAGCCTTCAGAGTACCTTCCTGTACCAATGACACTAGAACATAGCAATGAAGAATCTATGTAGACAGCAGATCAATCTCTCTTAATCAATCAGTGTGTGGATGTTTTCTTCAGCAATGCAGCCTTGTCATCAGGCCCCATTTTTGTAGATTAACAGCCTGGGTTTCTTGGGGATTTCCATAGGATCTCTTTGGCCAAAAACTCAATTGGATATAACCCAGTCCTGTAATGGAAGCTTTGTTTGGTGACAAGAGATGGCCAGTTGGGATTGTGTCTCCCTCATTATTTGGAGACTTTATTAGGATCACCTTCATACATATTTTAACAAGTTTCTTTTAGCTACTCTTTGTACCAGAAATTTTGGGGAATCACTTTGGAGTCACCACATGTAACATGGGAAATCCAGTCCTTGGGATCTTGATCTTGGTCTTTTTAATGGAATAATTTTAAAGATTAACTCAAAAGAGGAAGCGTCAAAGTCAAACATAGTGAACACATTTAGTCCCAGCACTGTGAGGCAGAGGCAAGCAGGTCTCTGTGAGTTCAAGGATTTTAAAGCCAGCCTGGTCTATGTAATGAGTTCAAAGAAAGGGCTATGTAATGAGTCCATGTCAAAAAAATTTATATAGACAGGACATGTAAGTTATAAAA
>JAQHUG010000256.1:745996-768471 GCA_028555095.1 Dicrostonyx torquatus | reverse complement strand
AAAAAATAACATTTTTTTACATATAAAATAAACAAAAATTAAAGGGAAAGCAATTTCCCTTATCGAAAAAAAAGTTAGCTTGCTTTAAATGATTAGCAGTTTTAAAGGTAACATAAGGCTTGCAATGATTATTCTTAGGAGATGGCAAAAATAACTTACAGTTTTATGAGAAAAGAAATGAAAAATTAGGGAAGAGAAAAAGGCATTTACTACCTATACCATTATGCTTGAAATATTCTTCATATTAAAAAAATAAAAATCATATAATATCTCATTTACTATAAACTCAATATCAAAGAAAAGAAAGACTGTAGGGTTCTTTTTTGTCTAAGCTTGCTTCTATTAGTATGCTATTATCAAAATACAGGAAAAGTTGAGGGTATATTTGCCAAAAGTAATTTGACTTCCATGAAGGTGTCCCTTTTTTTGTTTCCAGATGTTATTAACACATTTTCTGCTTTGAAAAAATTTTCTAGGTGGCTAGGTAACTAGTATACTTTACACTTCAGACTCTGGTCAAAATTAAAAAGAAATAATATTACAGTATGACCACTTTTCTATAAAAATTTCTATCTATCTATCTATCTATCTATCTATCTATCTATCTATCTATCTATCTATCTCTCTGTGCTGTCTTTCCCAGCCATCCTCCCTCTCTTCCTTCATTACATCTGAAATTTAGATATACTCAGACTCAGTTTCAAAGCCAACAATAGAGTATGACTCTAGATTTTCTAATCTTAATGATACTCAGAAGCTAGACTTAGCTGGATGCAGTTTTACTAGAAATAGGATTGTTGATGCCTTGGTGACTGTACAGAAAGGCTCATAAGGATGTGAGTGGAACTAATGGCAAGTGTCCACAGCATAGGCATTGGAACCATCTTTGTGTACCGTATACCAGAGAAAAGCATCAGTGCCCTTACTCTGGAGATGAGCATGGTAAGATAAGCACCTATGTGTCCTTTCCAAACTCACGCAATGAGAAGAAAGCAAATAAAGATGATCACCTCAAAGATACCCTCCTCAGTCAACTCTGCAGTCAATACTTGAGGTAATTCTCTGGGGAATCACAGGTATGATGCCCTGGGGCAAATAGTATACTTCAAGGTCAATAATTTTCTAATCATTTTTATATTATCTCCTCTCTTATTGCCTTCATCTTTAATAAAATACAACACGTTGTAATGGGTGTAGATTGAGTCTGATATATAAATTGTAATTCTGGTCTGCAGCTATCAACTCTGTTAGCACAAATTGAAAGAAATAGTAAAATTAAGGTTGAAAATGATTCATCCTATACCGACTCAGAAAAACTCATACAGATGGCTTTTATTGTCATTATTTTATAATTCTTGGGATTAAATCCTGCATTTTGCATGTGAAAAACCACTAAGACCACAAAGGGAAACCCTTTGAGCACAGGAAATAAGTCTTTGGGAAGATAGATAGATAGATAGATAGATAGATAGATAGATAGATAGATAGACAGACAAATAGATTAATATTTCATTTAAATAATTATTAAATCTTTTAAATAACAATCTTTTTTTAAAAAGTATCTCAGAAATATTAGGATGAGGATCACTGAAGCTTCCTTTCCATAGGTGTATGTTGATCCTTATTTATTTTCAGATATTCAGTGGTATCACAAGTAAACATTAATGAGAATTCTTCTGGTTTCAAAAACCATAAATATGGTTCCAAAGAATTTAGATAGAAAATAAATTTCAGTATATTATGCTAGTTTTATGCAATGTAACAGAAGAAAGTAAATGTACATATCAGAATTTTAGGTTATATCTTCATCTTGCACCTCCTCCTCTTTTCTTCTGTGTGTCAAGTCCATGGTTGAAAGTATGATTGTAACAAATTCCAAGTTTGCATGTTTTTCTGTCCTTTTACGAGACACTCAGTAAAACTTGTTTGGCCTGGGCTGGAGAGATGGCTCAGAGGTTAAGAGTACTGACTGCTCTTCCAGAGGTCCTGAGTTCAATTCTCAGCAACCATATGGTGGCTCACAACCCTCTGTAATGAGATCTGGTGCCCTTTTCTGGCTTGCAAGTATACATTCATGCAGAACATTGTATATGTAATAAATAAAATATTTTTTTAAAAACTTGCTTGGCCTCAATCTTCTGGCAAGAAAACTAATTTAAGTCAGAGATCCCATCCTTGGTAAACATTGTTTGTAGACATAGGATAAGATCAACCAGTAAAAACATCACTGCTCTCAGCAAAGCAGAAAGAGAAGGCAAAAAACAATAAAGCTTTTCCCAGAAACAGAGGAGTGGAATATTAACATAATAACTATGTGCATTTATTTGATCAAGAATGAATTTTATTAGTCACTGGATGTGATTGTTAAGCCACTCAATTTTATATTCTCTATAAAACTTTAATATATAGACTTGGAGTGAATTTCTTTACCAAGAGAAATAACTGGTCCATCTCAAATTGTGATTGCAAAGTTTCCCTGGCAAGTTTCAGAGCTTGTGGAATGGAGTATCTGACAAACACTTCACCAAAGATAATTAATCCTCTTCTTGTGTCTTTATGGAATTCTTCATAATTATGGTTATAAAGACCGAACTTTATTTTCAGGCAATAGGAAACAATTAATTGGGGTTTTATGAGTTTGTTGAAGGCCAGGCAACTACTGTTACTTCACTTTATTTTGCTGTTGACTTTTCCGTACTTTGGCAACACAGAAGAAAATGAGATTCAATCTAGCCTCTTCTTAATGGCAAGAACTCAATATTCTAAGCCAATGTACTGAATGTACTGAGCTGTATTTTGTGAAGAGAATATTCTTCAAAAACTCATACTGTTTGTAATTTGTCTAGGAAAGAAAATACCATTTAAAACTAAAATTAAATGGTATGCCACGTCACAGTTGTGGAAACAGGTAACTGAAGAAATGCTTTTGCTGTGCTCTGATGTGTCTGGTGGCATGACCCTCCTTCTCTGGAGAGCTGGTGTTGGAGGACAGATTAAAAACAAATGTGCTGATTTGGAGAGAAGACAACATCATAGAACTTGTGTGCCAGACTTGGTCAATCTGGAGCTGAAAGTTAGATCTGTTTTTTTCCTCCTTGGAGCAAAAACACAGGTTGATTAAAATTTCCTTTTATTGTTTTTCTTCTTTAAATTTTAATCTTTATTCCTTATATTTAACTTTGAAGGGTAGCTCACAACCAAATGTATTTTGTTCTGTCTCTTTCAATCACCAGATTATCTGTGTTGATCAGTAATATTATAGGCCAGCAGTTAGGAAGATAATGTTAATTTTTATAATATTTTAATAATGTTCAGATAAAACATGACCACTAGTAAAATGAGAATAATTGAAACATTACTTCTTGAAACTGGAGAGATGACTCAGTGTTTAAAAGCACTGGTTCTTCTAGAAGACCTAGGTTTGACTCCCAGCAACCACAAGAAAGTCCACTCACCTGTAACTCTGTTACTGGGGGAATCCACCCCTTTCTGTTTCTCATTGTCTAAGGGATAATAATAAAATATAGTAAGATAAAACAAAAGCTAGCATTTTGAAATAGGATGAAACAAAATTAGACAAAAAGAGCCCAAAGAAGGCACAAAAAAACCCACAGAAAATCCCATAAAATACTAGAGTCCAAAATATATATACAAAAAAAATATCTATTAGAGTAGTTTGTTTCCCCAGTGAGACCTCCCTAGGAAAAACTAGATTTTCATTTTCCAGGGTTTATCAATGGCTCTGATGCCATGAGATCTCTTCAGGCAGAATGGTTTAGGGTGGTAATGAGCAGGAGACCATAAAAGAGTCTTTTTGACTGGTACTCACTTGATTGGGGAGAAAGAGATCACTGGATAAATAAATTACAAATGGAATGACAAATGATGAAAACCTTAGACATGGTTTTGTGCTTCTGTCTTGTGCTTTTTGTAACAAGAAGTTGATGTCATTCTAGAAGCCATCTTCAAGGAAGGGTAATAGATTCCCTCCCAGGCCTGTTTGGATGGCATGGAGAGGTTTCCAATAATCAGATGCTCAAGTCACATGCAACTGAAAGTGTACCTGGGAAACCAGCTTCCAGTCTCAAATGAGCAAATACAGTGTCAAATGATCAAGGAGGATATTTTTTCCAAAGCTGCTTTCTAGGTAAGGAGCATATTTTGTGATTGTCAGAAGTGTCTCGCAGGAAAGGTATTTATTTCTGTAATATCTTCTCTGAGGCAGAAGGTGAACTTCTTGATATTCTTCATGATCAAAATTACCCCTAATATTAAAATTAGGATTTCTCGCAAGTATGGAGACAGCAGTGGCTCTCAACATCTGCCCCAGTCAACCTACAAAATTCCCCACTCTATAATATCATGGAAGATGTGTTCTTCTAGAAAACAGTAGTGTTTCTTTGGTGAAGAACTATGGTGTCTATCTTTTGGAAGTCGTGATCCTGTAAGGTGTTCAATGGAGACCACAGAATTCAGTGACCTGCCTTTCAAATTGAGGAAAGAAACAACTTCATCTTTGGCACCTGAAAGTCCAAAGATTATTCCATTTCCAAGGTTTGTCTTCCACCCGAAGACAGGGTTCTGGCCTCCTGCTGTGGGACAGCTGGCTTCCTTTGGTCCTCGTCTTAGCTTATTTTGTTCATGTATCATCACCTTTTCTGTTTGGTTGGGAGCTATACAAAATGTTTAAGACAAGTTAGAAAGTATGTGGCTTTGCATTTGATAATAAATATCAAAGCCAAACACACATTACTTCAGCACAGGACATTTTAGAATCAAGTGAAGGGGAGTAAATGGAGGCCATTTTTAGAAATTCTAAAGCTTAGAGGTGAATAACTTTTAATACATGTCTGCTCTATTCTCATGAAATAAAAATAGACCTTGTACTCTAAAGTCTACTTTCTCATTTTTATCAAATACATAAATCTTCAAAGGTTAGACCTTTACAAAGAGTGTAAATGCTATTGAAAATGACAACACAGAGCCTTGCTTCCCCAGAATTGACCCTGACGCCCTGAGGCACACTGGGAATTACAAGCACACATAGCATTTACTTTTGTCCTGTAAGAGGCTCTCTAATTTCTAAACAACATTAACCTTCCCCCTTGAAAGTCCAGATGCGATGGGTGGTAATATGTTGCTTTTCATTGCCATGTTACACTGATGGAGTCAGATTTCTATGTAAGTATAATTCCTCTCCACAAAAGCATGTTGTAACATCTGATTTAAATGCATATCAGAAATCAAACCTTGAAAACAAGATGGAATAAGATGATTTGGTGGTTAAAAACAAGTATAAAATATTGATGTTACTAAGTTCAGTTACCTTTTTTATATATAACAGCTAAAGTTGGCACATTTCTGGAATCGTTAAAATTTGTCATACTATGAGGGCATTATGTGCATATCTCAGCTGTCCTGAAAACCTGACACATTGTAAATTTCTTGTAACTTCCATTCCCTGTGAACGTAAATGATCTTCTGGGGGACAAAATGCAATGTGACAGACAGATTATCTGGTTGGTTGTTCCTTGTCCTATACCTTTTCTTAACTCACATCCAAGGAGTGTCCTCTACTATCCAAGCATTATCTCAATTTAGGGGTCTCAAATTAGCATTGGCTACTCATGAAGCTAGTCTTCAGGGACAAATCCACCAGTCCTAGTAAGAGCAATGAACTTTGGCCTTGCTCTCGGGATGAAACGTCCATGTCCTTCTGCAGCTTTGTTTTCCATGTTCTACTTTTTTTTTATTTTACCATTTACTTCATTTTTTAAGCTCATTTATTTTATAACTATCATTTTATGCATGTGTCTCACATGCATGCCTGGTGACCCAAGAGCACAGGGAACAGAAAAAAAAACACTATATTTACTGGAACTGGAGTTATAGACAGTTGTGTGTTACTGGGGCAGTCTGGAATTGATCTTGTATGCTCTGTAAGACCAACACGTTGAGCCATTGTTGAACTTTTTTTCTTTTGTTTTTTTATTTTTAATCAACATTTGTTAATTTTTCCTTTCTTTAAAAAATTATTGTTTAGAATATAACAATTTTTTGTCAAATCCATCACCATGCACCCCTACATTCTTGAAGTACTCCTTCTCCCAACTGCATGTACACATTGAGTCTACCTACTTAGTGCTGCCAGTCTGCACTTAGGGCCATTCATTGGAGCAGACAGACTTTGGTCCTCATCTTAGCTTATTTTGTTCATGTAAGAAGGAGGGTGTGGCTGAGGATTCACAAGGGAAGGAGGGTGGCATGGAGGGTTTTGGGAGGGGAGAGGGTGCCGCAGAGTATATAGGGGTCCCGACCAGGTTTGACAGAAAGACGGAATTAGCCTCATGGGACGTTTGGCCACACAGGATGGATGTGAGCCTTGTAGAGGGATCATTTACACGGGAAGCCACCAACTCGTGTCCTGGTCACCCAGGACCACAGACAAGAGAGTGGTGACCACTTGTGATGAGGTCATGGCCTCGGGGAATGACACCCAGCCCCCACCGTCCCTCTTCCAAGAATCCTAAGCCATCTTCCCTCTTCCATGACTCCCAGGACCCACCCTCCCTCTTCCATGACTCTGCAGCCCAACCCTCCATCTTCTATGATGCTATCAGACTATCAGGAGGCATATCCCTGGAGAAAACCGCCACTTTTCCTTCCCTAGCAGCCATCAATTGTCAGTATCATTTCAGTCAAATGTGGAACCTGACTGAAAAAGTGGTTTTTGTTTGATGATCTTTTCTAAGATGTGGGGGCAGCATCCCTAAGCCACATTGTAGATCCTGGGGTCACCTTCCTTTGTTTCTTTCTGTGCCCCTGTGGAAGGTCTTCTGCTTTCAGAATTCTGCACAGGCTCTTTCCTAGTCGAGAAACTTGCTTTACTGGGACAGTCTGGGTTATTTGCTGCATCTTGGGTGTCTTTGAATGTTAATTCCTGTTTTTGTTCTTATCGGATCCTTCTGCTTCTGTTTCTTAGCATAGAGCTCATTGCTTCCTCATCTTAGAAAAACAGCACACTTTAAGATTTTTAGTCAATTTTGAGACATAAGAGTAAAAAGTGTGTGACTGGATAAAAGCTATGTTGGGACTAGAGCCATGTAGTCCATCTGTCCTCTGGAAGGCGATGTGAATTAGTGTGCAACTTCTGCATACGCTAACCCCAAGGAACTATACCAAATACAAGTCCCACTTGGCATTTTCTTAGAACTTCTGTCATTAATGTTGGTTTAAAAGCCTACAATACTAAATACAACTGTATTTATTGACTTATATAAGTATCATAATATTATACTAAATTTTTAAAACTTATTTTCATGTAAAACACTGGAAAGTATTGAAATTGTCCCCTGTTTGTATTTATTTTGTTTTTGGTGTTGTTTTTATTTCCCAACTACTGCTTAGAGGTTAGTGTTTTAATGCTAACCAATATTTCTATAAATCATAGTGTCAAGGTTTAATATATTTTAAAAAAGTTTTTAACATGTAGGTTTTGATTTTTTCTATGCATCTAGATATGAGATCAACCTAGTCCTCTTTTTTCTAAAACAATTACAGAAATTACTTGGGCAGATAAGGCAGCTTGAAGTAATCCTCAATGCGTGATCCAAAACTTACGCAGTGGCTGTTGCCTCTGTGAAAAATGGATTCAATAAGTATTCTCATCAAGGATGACAGAGGAGGTAGCTATCCTTAGCCACAAGGTTTGTGCTGGGAGGAAATTATGCTGGTTGAATACCAGATGGGTAGTTCTGGAAGTAGCTGGAGTGTAAGGAAGAAGGATTGGTTTTTGCCGAAGGAGAAACTACTTACCATAGAGAAAGATATTAGTTGGCCTCAACAATATTGGAGTCAAAATTCCTGAGGAGATGAGATATATTCCTAAGAGGAATATACTGTTCAGCCGAGGTGCTGAAACAGAGGTGCCAATACTCAGCTCTGGTGATACTCAGAGCTCACTCTATGAGTTCCCATTCAGTGACTCCTGTAGCCACACCAAGTCTTCCCTTTGTGTTAATAAGGGATTATCACTATCGAAACATGGAATACAGGTACAATGTTCATGGTAATTCTTCCACTTAACTTGCTCTAAGTTGACTTCTAAATATTCTTATGAAAGAATAATGCTGTTAGGGTGACCTTACTATTTTATTGTCAATCAGTAGTAATATAATTCATCCCATGGTTCTTGTATATTCCAATTTGATCAGAACTCTGACCTTGTAATGGGAATGAGATATATTTTGGTCATCACAAAGCACTGAGCATAGATTTCCAAAGATGATTTGAAGATCTAAATTTGACTATTCCTTAAAACCATGTGCTTAACTGCATCTGTATCAGAATCCTATTTGTATTGGCAGATCCTAAAAAAAGAGAGTTACTGACTTCAGCTAGGCATCCACCTGTGACCCAATCAAGTTCCAGTGTTATTTCTAATCCAGTAGTGACACAGATGGGCCTGGTTAAACTAAGTGGGTCACGAATAAAACCATAAAACCAAACATCATGAATCTTGGAAAACCACTGATAGGGAGGGGAGGAGGGTGATAATGATAGGAGAGAGATAAGAGCTGATGGGCACAAAGATTTTTACAATAAGTATAAATTATTATTTGGACTTAAATGTTAAATGGTGCTTATAGGAACTCCATAAGTGAAAAATTACTTATATGGATAAAAGAATTGTCAGATGATTTATGTGGTTAAAAACCAATTGATGAGACACAAATTGAAAGTACTAGACTTAGTATAATGTCTTAAAAGGATGGTTGCTACATGCCTTGCAATTTGAAAATTGTCCCAAATGGCACACTACATTATCCCTACCTCTTTAATTTTCTTTAGAATAAATCACCAGATGCAAACACTGACAGCATGGGATACTTATGCTCTTATTTAAGTGCATACTGTGCTTTAACAACATTATTTATATGTAACACATTTTGATTAATCTCTCTCCCACTTTGCTTATCTTCTTCCCATTTCTATCAGTTTCCTTTCTTCCCTACCTGTTATGTATGTAACAAATATCTTTCTTTATTATAAACAATGATTTTAATGAAATGAATTTTTATAAAGATAAGTTTACTGATTCCAAATATCACACATCTAAAAATATTTATTGAGCATCAGTCAGAAACCCAAGCAATGTTTTAGGTACCAGTGATGCAGTACACAAGAAAAGATACTGTTGTCTGAGTTACACTTGTTCAACCCATTTATTCTTTAAAGAATTCATTGGATGATGATCACAAGCCAAGATCTAAGATATCCCTGGGAACATAGAGAATACAATATTATTGCTACCTCAGAATACTATAGCACATCAGGTGCCATAAATACAAAAATATGCATATATAATAGTATAGTTATGATAGGTATAAGTATGTGACTGATGAAACACATGAATAGACCTCATTTTTATTTTGGCAAATAAATAAGGAAAGACTAGATTTCTGTAAGATCTGATGTTTGGCTGTCATGAGAAATTTCACTTGGAAACATCAGAGAGGAATAGCTGAGGGTAAAAGATAAATCCAGAAAAATTCTATGGCATTTGTAATGGCAAATACCAAGAAACAGAAACAATGTGACCACTGAATAAAAATGGACTAGTTGGGGCCTAAAGATATGGCTAAGAAGGTAAGAGTACTTAGTGCCCTTGTGGAGAAACTAGGTTCAATTCTCAGCACCCAGAAGGTGGCTCACAACCATCTGCCACTCCAGTTCCACCATTTCAGAAGCCTTCTTCTGACCACCACTGGCATTAGGAATGTATGTATACACATACAAGGAAGCAGAATGCTTACATACATAAAATATGTAACTCTATAAAACATTTTTTAATAGTGAAACTTGTTTATTATGTCTGGATGACAGAGAAACAAAAGACAAATGTAAAAAAAAAGTGGTACTGCAAAGTAGAAGGTAGAAGCCAGAATACAAAGAGTTGTGTTTATTTGTAGAACAAATTGAACCTCTTCTACTAGAAGCTGACACTATATGCACACTAAACCTCAGTCAATGACTGTGTGCATTTATAAACAAATGCATATATTTTCTCAAGTTCCACAAATACTTTTGTGCAATCTTTGTGTTCAAGATATTGCACCACACCCTGTAAGAAAAACTCTGTTCACTTGTTTTTCTGCATCAATTAATTTTTAATTAAAATATAATTCCATTAACTCTCTTCTCCCTCTCTGCCCTCTAACCCTTGCCATATCCCACTCTTCCATTCCTTTTCAAATTCTGTCTTTTATTCTTTAATTATTATTATTTGTATATGTGAATAAATATATAAATGAAACGACTTAGTCCATTTAATACAGTTTACATGTTTATTTTATTTTTATGGCTGACCACTTGTGATTGGATAACTATTTAGGAGGTTCATCTCTGGGAAAGACTGATTCTCCCTCTCTTGGCAGTTTTTAATTTCCTGCTTTGTCCTCGGAAATCATATAGGTTTTGAGAATATGTACTAATAACACAAATGGTATCTTAGTAATAGAAGATAGTCAGCCAGGTGGTGGCGGAGCACGCCTTTAATCTCAGCACTCAGGAGGCAGAGGAAGGTGGATCTCTGTGAGTTTGAAGCCAGCCTGGTCTACAAGAGCTAGTTCCAGGACAGGCTCAAACGTTACAGAGAGACCCTGTCTCGAAAAACAAAAAACAAACAAAAAGAAGAAAAAAATAGTCATATATAGTAATAGAATACAGTCAGAGTCCCAAAAAGCTATTCACCCCACATGATAGGGAGGGAAAGAAACATGAGAATGGCATTTTAATAAAGATGCAAAGACTGAATTTTAAAGTGGATCTCAAAATGAGAAAAGTAACAGTGATGGTAATCAGTGATGTAATTGTCACAATCAGTGATCTAATCACCATAATCAGTGACAACAAAGTTAAAAAAAATGTTGAAAGGAAAAAGTCAGAAGTAAATTTTGTGCTTGAGTATGCAACAGGTGTTGAAGTTTCACTTCAGGGTTTGTTTTATTACCTCTTCTGTTCTGGAGTCTCTGACATCAGACCAGCATTCTCAAAGCGAGCTCCTTCTGATTCAGATTGCTGCTTACCTCAAATATGTGTTAGAAAATTCATCCCACTTGTCCATCTGAAGTACATAATTCTCTCTTCCTTTATCTGATCTCACTGTTTTGTTAAATACTGACATCTTTGTCATCACTGACGTCTGTCAGAAGTACAAACAGAAATGAAGGATGCTCTAGTGTATGCTATGCCATTGACTGCCCCTTGCTGCCTGTTCATGGAGTGATTAAATAGAAAAGCTGATGAAGCAGTTTGAGAGCAGAGCATCGAGAGCAAATGTGCAAAACACAGTCACTAAGACTGTCTCCGTGGTGGGGATGGAGAAGGAGGGGATTATTTACTAACGACTTAACTAGAGTCTTACTTTGGTAGTCTTTAGAAGGATAAATTCAGGAATGGAAGAAAGAAAGAAATTTCAGAAACTATTGCATTACCTGTAGTAAAATGATTTTGAGACATATTTTGATGAATATGTATATATATATATATATATATATGTGTGTGTGTGTGTGTGTGTGTGTGTGTGTGTGTGTGTTGTCAAACTAGATTTAGGAGGACAAGAGTTATCAGATGCGACAACTTACTGCACATTCAGGCCTACTTCACATTCAGGCCAAAAATGAATTAAAATGAATTACATGGACTAATAATTGAAAAAAACAGTAATTTCATGGGCATTGTGAGTTTTCAATGCCGGAGAATATTTTCAGATATCATCTATGGAGGCCAGCAGAGAGGTTAGGCATAGACTTGTCTGTGTCTATCCATTGACCTGTTGAATTGAATCTAGTCTTTCCACCTAGAGTTATACACTCGATATGAGAATGCTTCAAAAACGGTCAGAAATCCATAAAAGCTTATGATTCTGTGCCCTCAGTAACATTGTCCCCATATCATCTTCTCTGCTTTTTTTGCAGGTGACAGTGATATCTAAGTTAGTTATGCTGAAAATGCACAGTTTGACATCACACATATTGGAGAGGCTAAATAGTTTACTCTGGGTCAATAGCTGGTGTGCAGATGAGACTAGTGCTGCATTAGACTCTTCAAAACAAACATTAGCAAAAGCAAAGGCAAAGTGAAAGAAAATTAAAAATAGAGGAAAGAAAGGAGAAAGAAAGGAGGAGAGAGAGAGCAAAGACATGTTTTCAGAATGGATATCAAGTATTTGACATTCTGAAAGTAAATGGTATAAATTAAAAAAAATAAGAGGAAAGTCAGTACCTGTGGTAACTAGAATGCCCTTGCAAATGTTTGAGAAAACCCTTTATTGCAAAATAATAGTAAAATGTAGATTATATCTTATACATAGCAAAGTACTATTTATATAAACAGAGGTCTTGGGAAGAAAAGCTGAAAACCAAACAGTGTTCATAATATTTATCTCAGATTCACAATGACTTTCTCCAGTTTTTCACATTAAAACACACTAATGAAACTGTAGTTTAGGAAAATCATTCCAAGTACTCTGTCTTAATCACAATAAAGAGATTTATTACAGACAATTAAGCTTTGTGGTATGTGGTACAAAGTTCTAGCAGAGTAAAAGTTTCTTTACAAATATAAATTAACACTGACCAATGATTCTAACATTTTTGAGATGAGGAAGTGAATTCAACTATAATTAAATTTTTCAATAAAACCCCCTTTGCATTGAGCTGCCCAATTCTTAAGATTTTTACTATGTTCCTGGTCTATGCGCTTAACATTTTGCTATTTTATTAGAATTTTGTTGCAGCAATTGTTTCAATTAAAAAAATAGAACCATAGTGAGTACTGATAACTTTAAAAAATCAGTATGTACATTGGACCCTGGTTTATACTGATACAGTGGATGCAGAAAGCTCAAAAGGCACTGTGTGCTTATTTACACAAAAGTCAAACTCTTTGCTTTGGGAATTAAGAGATTCATTGGATTTTAAATCCACAAAACAGCCCACTCCCTACATTTCTAAAATGAGGGCCAGGTTGGGTTTTCTGTTTAGAAGTTACCCATAGAGTCCTCTAATAACACACAGAATAGCATGGCTGCTTGGAAGAATTTGCTGTCTAAAATGCTTATTTATAATCTCAACAACTTGTATGAAATTCTGTGTCATACACTATGGAATACTGGAAATTAAAATAATATCATCAAATGTATCTTAGTGCTTTCATAAACCTGTCAATGAATACAGGGATAAAATGTTTATCAAAAATTAGACTTTGAAAGAAACAAAATAGGAAATAGTTTTTAAATGGTTACTTACAAAATTTGCTCTATATTAGAAACATGTAATTTCACTATGATTTTGAGTGGAACTCTGAATATCTAATGCAAATACATTTAAAATTATCCAAGATTTAATGATATCAGATAGATATGAACAAATAGTGACACGTTTCTCCTTTGTTGTTGATGGACAAGACTGGAGAGAGATAACACAATTGATTTAAAAAGAATATTGGCTTGTACTTCATTATAACCAATGTAATAATAACTAACAAGGAGAACTTTACCTCTTTTTTCATTTGTGACTCAATACCAATTTCCTCAAAGGAATCAGTTTCTTAAATAGACCAAAAAGGTAGATAATAGAAAGTTCCATTTAAATGATTATATAGAAAATGACCCACTTTAGCTTCCCGTCCTTATTTTACAGATCTCCCTCAAGCTTCAAGAACATGGTCCTGTCCAGCTTCTATTTATTGACACCCACAGGCATCTTAGCACAAACCTGCATGATCGTTCAAAGGTGAAAAGTACTGATTTTTAAAGTGATTTCGGTGTAATAAAAGGTACATTTGTGATGATAGATTCATGCCTGGGAAAAACTTTCAAGAATTACTGACCAATCATTTAACACTTGTGCCATTTCTCCCTCTCCCTCACACCCGGTTTCTCACATATGCATATAACTTCTCTGCTAGAAGCAAGCAACGCCCTCTCTATTGCAGTTAACCATGGCTTGACAAATGAAAATGTTTACTGTTCAGTAGATTCAGCAGTGAAATCATTTTATCATTTATGATTAAAATACATAAAATTCTATGCTGGGTTTATGTACTAGTGTTTTGAGTCTTCAAAGAGCAGGAAAGGTAAGTTGTATTTATGATAGTTGTGTTATTCCAGTTGAGTCTTAATTCACTGTTATCTCTTCCAGTTATACAAACTCATGTTCAGTAGTCTTAGTAGTCACTGGGATCTCGTATATAGAACCAACAGAGTTAAATCCACGTATCCTCTCCTTTCTTTATTTTATATACTATATCAATGCCAGTGAATTTCTGATTATATAAATCTTTTGGTGTGGGGGTTGGCGGTTAAGACAGGGTTTCGATGTAACTTTGGAGCCTATCCTGGAACTAGCTTTTGTAGACCAGGCTGGCCTTTAACTCACAGAGATCCACCTGCCTCTGCCTCCCAAGTGCTGGGATTAAAGGCATGCACCACTACTGTGTCATCTGCATCTTTTTGAGCTATTGCCTGATTCATGAAAACATATACTTAGATTGGGGTGAGGCGTTCTGTGTTCTCCATCTGTGATTCCTATATCCATGTTCTGTTTAAACTATTCTCCTCTTAGAATTCCTGCATGTATGATAATGGTTATAAATTTCCTTTCCAAAAACCCCATTGCAGTTTATATTTGATGTGAGTTAGCTAAAGAAACATTACATTCTCTGGTCTTGATCATACATATATCATACCTTGCAGGTAGGCAAGGAAAAGGGAATGTCAAATGCAAAAAATATATGTGCTTTGGCCTAAAATATTTCCTAGGGGTAGCCATACTTGTGTTTATTCTCAAAATATAAAGGTAACTCATTCATGTGGAATTTGGACATATAACTCAGTTAAAATATGCAGATCATGCCAGCTATTAGGAAGATGCTTCTAAATTATAGCCAAAGAAGCTCCCTACAAACACTTTGAAGATTTTTCTCCTCTTTTTCCAATCAAGTGAGTTGGCAAAAGTAAATTTTTAATCTGAATACAAACTGTATAAACTCAAATGGAATTCAGCAGCATCTGAACACTACCTACCATTTTTTTTTTTTTTGCGGCTATGTGACATTACTAGGTAAGCTCCATTGAGGGAAAAGAAAAAGTATTCTCTGATAATTCTGGAATCGGAAAGCTACTTCTAGATCTTCCAGAGTCTTAACACGTGGTCTTATGGGGGAGAGAAAGAAAATTGAGGAATATGTACATGGATTTTTATATCAAGACAGAAATGAGCAAAAAACCTGAAATATGATTTATTGCACAGATAGCTGCCACAGTCCAGTGATGGAGAGCTAGAGTGAGTGAGTGGTCTGGGACTGAGGTGGGATTGTTCAAATACATACAGACCTTGCCAATAATGGAAGAAAATGTTAGGAGCAACTAAAATCAATTTCACTAGTGTCAGTAATTTACACAAATTACACGATCCAAAGCTATTGTACTCAGACTTGACAGCACAATGTAAGTTTTCAAAATGTCCTTGTTTTATGTGAGGAAAATCAAACTAGAAGGTCTGTCTTGAGATCAATGTTTCTCCACAACATAGATCTGTTTTCAGCAACATGTGCCTCACTGCTTCATCATTTCTATTAGTGTTTTCAGTTTTCAAATAATGTTGGAGTTTATACTTAAGTGTTGAGCATGAAGCACTTAGAAATTGCTGTAATGATTGCATTTGTTGCCACAAAAACAAACAAACAAACAAAATGTTCTCTAGGTAACCTATGGTGAAATAACAATGCAGGCAAGTGGTATCCCCATGCAGTGTTACCTTCTAGCTACGGAATTGAATTCGGGATTTCTCCGAATTATGATATGACATTTTACTTGGATGAAAGAATCTGGGGAGTATGGAGCCTCTTTATGAGGGTTTTTTCTGTGTCTCATTGTATCATCTTGCATTCTGTTTGGTGGTTGCCTTTTGGAATCCTGCTCTTTTCCAAAGAAGGAACTAAGGAAGATTGGATTCAGAGGAGAGGGGAGTTGTGTCTAGTAAGCTGAGAGCAGTAGGAGAGGGAGGTGAAACTGAAGTCAGAGAGTATTATATGAGAGATGCATTCATTATCAAAAAAATAGAATAAAAATGTCATACATATACACAATGGATCATAATTAAGTTGTTAAGAAAATGAACTCAACTACATCTTTGGAGGTTCTTTGTCACAATGTTGTGTTAGGATGTCTGTCTGTCTGTTTTTACCTTACAAACCATTTTAACATCCAATGCATTTCTAGTTTTTTGTTTTTATAAGATTCCTGTGGATACAAACCTGTGTGAGCCTACATCTTATGTGTTTTTGGTGATTTTTGTTTAGTGCTTTTTCTTCCATTTATTTGTTTTGTCTTAGTCAAATTGATTTGTTTTATTTGTATTTTGTTATATTTTATTACTATTCTTTGGATGTCTATTTGATTTCTTAAAAGAGACAAAAAAGGCAATGGGTGATTTAGTGCATGGAGGACACTAGTAGAAGTTGAGGAAAAGGAAACTGCAGTTAGAATATATTGTATAAAATAATTGATTTTCAGTAAAATTTTAAATAAGAAGTAAATCTGGATGTTGTTTCAATGTGATGATAGAACTATAATTATTGTGTTTAAGTTAATCACTTCTAAAATATCTAATAAAATATCTGTTGATGAAATGTTACAGTGTCTAGATGTAAAGAAATTCAGTGAGACAATCAAGTAACTGGCATTTTCTGTAAAGGTAACTTCTAAGCCTTAATGGAGGGCATGAGACAGTTTGTTGTACTATTATGATAGCTTTGTGAATGTTTGAATATTTCTATATCAAAAAGTCAGATTGGTACTTTGAATACAGACAATATGCAATCCTTAAAATGAAAGTATCACACACTTTAAAAATCATCATGTTCATTAGAGACAGAAATACTATAACAAAATGAGTAAATAAAAATCAAATTGACTTGAAAATTTGCAAAGCATTTCCTCTCACTATTTAATTTTGGTTAAAATAGTTCCACCACAGGTGTACATTGATCTGTTAATTTTATGTCTTTGTAGCTGTTTTATTTTATTTTGCTCAAGAATTTCTTAGTTGAAAGTATCATACGTATGTGTTTTTATTTTCTCATATTATATATTTTATATCTTTTAAAGAATATTTGGCATTCCGTATTTTTTTCTGACAGAAGGGCAATTTTAAAATAAGCATATGACATGATCAGAGCAGAGATGAAACAAAAGCAAGGACCTGACAGTTCATGAAATTCTGCCTGAAAACCCAAATTTCAAGTTTGTCTCTCAGGGCAAAAATAATTATTGATATTTAGTATTTTTAAAGTTACAGTGTTCACAGGGTCTGAAAAGCAAAATCATGAAGTGCTTTGTATATGGTTGGGTATCCAAAGAGGCTCAGGCAGTATAAAATATAATGATAGTAGATTATTCCACAAGATGGCATTCATGATTAATAGTTGATTTCTTTAGTGAAATCAAAATTTACAATGTTGATACTACCAAAGCACAACAAAAGATGTATTTTGATATATAAATGTAATTTAATTTCTATATTTCAAATCTATATATTTTCGGTTGATTATGCCTTATTTACTGGTGAAACATCAGCATCCCAATGCTTAGAAAATATATGATATAAACAGTGTATAAATAGAAGTTTCTTACTCCTGACTCTACATATTTAAAAGTCATCAAAACCCCATACCTAGAAACATAATAAATGGTTTTTGAACCTTGGGGAAAGCATTATCTGTCAATATTATAAAGGAAGGCAAATAAAGACATGAGTTTGCCCTTAGAAGAGGATGTGGTAATATTTCTTGGCCTAAATTTCACCAGTTGAGATATTCTTTTATTTGTAAATAAGACTAGAGGCCAAAATAGCCATCTCTTGCTCTGCTTTGAAATTGTATCTATGACTGTCAAACTGACATGTTATGCTGATCAAACTAATAGATAAATAGAAGATGCCTGACTATTGTAGGAAGGTTTCTTGTTTGTTCCCTGCTTCCCAGAATCAAAATAATAACTCAGAAACTTTATTATTTAAATCACTGCTTGGCCAATCACTTAAGCATATTGCTAGCTAGCTCTTACATCTAGAAATAACCCATTTCCATTACTTTGTATTTTACCATGAGGCTTGTGGTCTACCGGCAAGGTTCCTGCTGGCAGCTCCTTCGTGTCTCCTTGACTCTGCCTTCTTTTTTCCAGCATTCAGTTTGGTTCCCCACCCCCACCCCCACTTCCCTGTCTAGCTCTACTCTGACCTATCACAGGCCATTAATCAATAAAAGCAACACATATACAGAAGGATTTCCCATACCACCTGTTTCTCTCAGTTGATGCATATTATCAGATTGACAATATTTCTAAAGAAATAATAACTGATACTTGATTTAAACATAATCAAATGGACAACTTTAAGGACTTGTGCACTATCCTGAATCATAATTGTTCTTACAAATAATGCAATATGAAATACTTTCAAGAATTGTGCATTGTAATCAAATAACAGACCCGAACCTGCAAGAAAAATTAGTAAGTTGAAGAGAATACATAAATAGAAACAGCAAAATTGAAGAACATTGAGAAAAGATAGAACAAATATATCTGACACCTCAATAAAACTCAGAAAGTATCAATAATTTCATATATAATTCAATCCTTGAAACACAGAAATGACAAGGAGAGGGGACAGATGATATATTTCAAGAAATTTTGCATCCAAATATTACATACAAGTATAAAGTTGAAAGGATATGTATGAATACTCCCCCTAAAAGTATCCATAAGGCAAACTCATTTGAGCACTCCTTAATTAAATTGATGTAGAAGGTAAGTTTTCAAATTACAAAATTAACAGAAAATAAGAAATAACTCTCACATTGGACAGTTAAAGCCTCAGATTCATGGTTATAAAGAATAAAAACTGTGAATATGATTGCATCTTCAAAATGCATGAGGAAAATACTTAATAAACATCTGTACTCATTCATTCATATTTCAATGATATGTTTCCTTAGACACATAAAAGGTCTTTAAGGCAGTTTACAAGAACCATAGGCTAACAACAATAGCAGCAACAAAACAAAACAAAACAAAAAAACAGTACCAGTCATGAGAAACCTCCTTCCAAATGGTTGATCAGATATGTGGAAATATCCTCTGTATACTGTGAATATGTTTTATTACCATTGGTTAATGAAAAAGAATCTTTGGTCCTATAATAGAACACAATATAGCCAGGTGGGAAGTCTCATATAGAGAGAGAGTAGGAGGAGTCAGAGAGACACTATGTAGCTGCCAGAGGAGAAAGACACCCAAGCACTGGAACCAGTAAACCATGAGCCTTGTGGTAAAATATAAAATAATGGAAATGGGTTTATGTAAGATGTAAGAGCTATCTAGAAATATGCTTAAGCTATTGACCAAATAATATTACAATTAATATAGCTTCTGTGTGATTATTTTGGATTAGAGTGGCTGGGAATGAACAAGCAGATGCTGACTACATTCATGGAAGTTCAAACAAGTGCAAAACAATATAGGCTATTGTCGTTGCCTTTGATAACTCTCAGAAACTGAGAGTTGTGGTAATGAGATGGAGTGGGCTGTGTCCCGCTGCACAGCTCCTGGCTGCGGGCCTGCTTTTGGTCCAGGCTAGTAAGAGGAGTGCGAGGCCCCTTGTTTTTTCCTGCCTGGCTCTTGTCTGTCTGGCTAGTTTAACTTCTGAAATAATTACACAAAACCTGTATTCATTTAAACATTGCCTGTTCCATTATAACTAGCCTCTTATTGGCTAACTCTCACATATTCATTTAACCCATTCTAAAAATCTGTGTGTCACCATGAGTCGTGGCTTACCAGGAAAGATTCAGCATGTCTGACCTGTGAGCTTCATGGTGGGAGGCTCTCTCTGACTGTGTCCCCTTCCCAGTATTCTGTTCTCTTTTCCCAGCCTAAGTCCTGCCCTATCAGAAGGCCAAGGCAGTTTCTTTATTAGCCAATGAAAGCAACCCAAATACAGAAGGACCTCCCTACACCAGAGAGTAAAGCACTATCACTAAAAACACTGTACATTTAGTACCCAGGACTCAAATTATCTGAACTATATCTAGTCTGCAATCTTCCTTCCTGTTATCTAGTTTCCTTAACTGTAAGTACTGTGTAAGAGGCAAAGGGAGTAGGGTTAATAGTGCTACAAAGCTGTGATACTTCTGACACATAACAATGAATAACATGGCAAGATATCTCTAAAGGAATAGAAGTGGCACTCACATATTGGCAATAATCAACAACCATGCAAGTAGACTTTAAACCCATTCAACAGGAGGGAAAGAAAGTCTAGAAACAACCAACAACCATGGGTTAGTGAGGAGAATCTACTCCCACTAATGTTCTAGACCAGAATATGTCCTTTACTGCATTCTAAGTCTCATGTTTATTCCCAAAAGTAAGTGAATATCAACCTGAATTGAAGATTCCCTCTGTAGCAAATGGAGACCATTACTAAAACCCGCAACTGGGCACAAGGCAGAGACCAGTTGTGAGGATCACAGCCCCAGTGAATATATCTGCAACATACCTCCTGAATCTATGTCTCTGGGAACTTCTTGAGGGAAGAAGCAGAAAGACTGTAAGAGGCAGAATACCAGAAAGTCTGCTGTGTGACTCCTCTCTTAAAAGAGTCTGCACAAACAAGACATGAACAATGGTGATATCAATGAACATGCTAACATGGTTGGGGGGAAAATCTCTTGAGATGCCACAACCAGACAAAGAACTGCAGGCAATTAATGACTGCAGTCTCTTGTTTATACCAAGTGGACCAACTAAAGCCATAAACTCACAGATCACATGTACACAAACTAAATATACTCAGAAAGTTGTATTTGTCCACATACATACATGTATACATTGTATTTGTAACAATAATAATTAAGGAAAAAGATGCTCTCAGTTTGAGAGTAAGTAGTCACATGGGATTGGAAAAAAAGACATGGAAGGACTGGATGAAGAAAATGGTAGGAGGATGTGTTCAAATTATATTCTAGTTAAAGTATAAATTTAAGTATGTATTTTAAAAGGGCCAAATTATATCGATAGTAGATGGAGAATTAGTTCATAGATATTTTCAATTGCTAGCAAAATAGAACTTTACAAAAGTAAAAAGGAACAAGTGAAACTGGGGAAAGTACAAGGTAAAATGTTAAGAAAAATGGGACATACTGGTAATTATTATGTGAGAAAATTTCCAGCCCAATTAAGATGTCGACATTGTCACATAGCAATAAAGTATTACTAATTACAATCTATCTAAAAATACTAATATTTAAATATAATGACATATTTAATATATTTAAATAAAATGAGAATGGTATTAAAATAATAGAAACATTAATCAAATATAGCTATATCAAGTATTTTATTGTTTTTTAAATAAACTTTTGGAACATTAACACTATCTATAACTAAAGAAGTCATATCTATTGATAAATTTACCAGTTAATCAAGTGCTATAACCACTGAAATGTCTATGCAACAAACTATAGACTTTCAAAATATTTTTATTTTAATTTAAAAAATTTAAAACAGATGAAGATATTAAAAATCAACAATTAAATTTAAGGATGACCACAATCTTTTCAAAAGTTAGTAAGTAGAAAATCAATAAGCATTAGGCAGTTCTGAATATTTGAGGAAATTTGATATAACTGATATTTATAAAATCATCTACCAAAGAAAAAGACATAACCTAATAAAGACAATTGTTTAATATTTCCTAAGAATGACAAGAAGAGAATAGTCCCAGAAACTCATTGAATATTAATAGAAAAATCCTTAAATGTTAGCAAGTTAAAATAAGCAACATGCAAAATGATCAAATAAAAGAAAAGAATGAAAATAAAGTGATAAATTAAATTTTCTCCCAATTGAAAGTCATCTTCAAAGCACTTATTTAAGAAAGACATGCTGAGTGAAATAGCCTGGACTTCCAAATCCAAACATGGTGTGTATTCTTTTATATTTAGATGTTAGTGTTTAAGTCTTTGATAGGCACACTACAATCCATATAAGCACAAAGGTTAGATAATCAGTAAACAACTAGGAGAGAGAGGAGAATCAATTGAAGAATGAGAAATATAAAGTATAAAGTTATGGAGCGAGAGGGCCAGACTGAAACAGGGGAGGAAAGGAGGGAAGAGGTAGGGAAGGAGGGAAGGAGGAAGAGGGAAGAGGGAAGAGGTAGGAAGGGTGGAATGTGAGGAGGGACAACTAACACTAAGAAACGTTGAGGGGTCATATGAAAGCCTACTGATGCTTTTATATATATACCAAAGGAATATAAACAGAGTTATCAAATAATGGAGGAAACAATAGCCCAACTAAATACTGCTAATCACTGAGTAAAGCTTCCAATGCCAGGAATAGGTTACAT